>JAXRKP010000457.1:220000-232500 GCA_037039925.1 Doris montereyensis
TAGAGTGTAGTGTATAAGTCTATATGAGGTGTGGGTAGAGTGTAGTGTATAAGTCTATATGAGGTGTGGGGTAGAGTGTAGTGTATAAGTCTATATGAGGTGTGGTAGAGTGTAGTGTATAAGTCTATAAGGTGTGGGGTAGAGTGTAGTGTATAAGTCTATATGGGGTGTGTGGTAGAGTGTAGTGTATAAGTCTATATGAGGTGTGGTAGAGTGTAGTTTATCGCCAGGTGGTTGGAAAAGGCTGCGGTGGGGAGAGTACATAATACGTGGTGTTCCTTCATGACTATTAGGCACATAGAGCCGGAGCTTATCCCGGTTTCTATATTATGAAGCGGAAATTGGTAATAATAATCGTCTCTTTGACATGACGCGGACACTAGTCTGGCACAAGTTTCCACCCCAAAGCTAGTGCTTGTACCCAATTACACCCTGGGTGGGATAGTGAACATGGGTGTTAAAGTGACTTTCTCAAAGAAACACAATGTCGAACGTACCAAGCTCTGCTAAAGATTCGAACGAGATCTCATGATCTCAAGTCCGGCAGCCTGGCCATTCGGCCACTGACACCACGGGTGTGGGACTGTGGGGCGGTGGGGGGGTAGGAGTTATTCTATTTTTAAAACACTTCCTGTACATATGTTTCTTCCAGACAACGTGGGCCTAGGGCTGTAACAGACAAGACTTGCACCTACCTGTCTGCCATGAAAGACCTGCGCATTTACGTCACCTGGCTGGATGAGTGTGGCTGTGACTACGACCTGGCGTCGTCTGGGGATACCGTAGTGGAACAGGTGAGACCTGGCTGTTTGAAGTTAAGGTAATTTCAGGATTTGTGGTAGGAATTTAATGTAACGTCTTGTCCAGACTGCTCTGAAAACAGCCAAAGGATCTTTAACGTGGACAGATTGTTGTATTTTGTACAAAAGGACCTCATTTGAGATATTTTCATTTGTTTTTGTTTTTTACTTCACTCAGTCGCTCCCCACTGCCCCCTCTGCCGTCCTCCACCCACCTGTTACCATTAGTCAATCAATGTTCCCGTCCCTTTTTTTTGCGATACATTTAGATAACACTGTGCTCTAGAATGGCAAAGATAACACTGTGCTCTAGAATGGCAAAGATAACACTGTGCTCTAGAATGGCAAAGATAACACTGTGCTCCCCAGAATGGCAAAGATAACACTGTGCTCTAGAATGGCAAAGATAACACTGTGTTCTAGAATGGCAAAGATAACACTGTGTTCTAGAATGGCAAAGATAACACTGTGTTCTAGAATGGCAAAGATAACACTGTGCTCTAGAATGGCAAAGATAACACTGTGTTCTAGAATGGCAAAGATAACACTGTACTCTAGAATGGCAAAGATAACACTGTGCTCTAGAATGGCAAAGATAACACTGTGTTCTAGAATGGCAAAGATAACACTGTGCTCTAGAATGGCAAAGATAACACTGTGCTCTAGAATGGCAAAGATAACACTGTGCTCTAGAATGGCAAAGATAACACTGTGCTCTAGAATGGCAAAGATAACACTGTGCTCTAGAATGGCAAAGATAACACTGTGCTCTAGAATGGCAAAGATAACACTGTGCTCTAGAATGTCAAAGATAACACTGTACTCTAGAATGGCAAAGATAACACTGTGCTCTAGAATGGCTAAGATAACACTGTGCTCTAGAATGGCAAAGATAACACTGCTAGAATGGCAAAGATAACACTGTGCTCTAGAATGGCAAGTTTAAGAAAACGTAGAAACCAGTCAAAGAATGGGTTTTTCCATGGTTTCTGCACTTCTACTTTTTAGACAGATTGGTGCATTGTGGGACAGGGAAACCCGTTCAAAAGATTTTGGGTTTTTCATGGTGTTATCACTTTACTTTTAGACAGATTCCATAATTTTACCAATTTTAGAACAAGTACACAGTGGGCTTTTAAGCCAGATTTCCATAATTTTACCAATTTTAGAACAAGTACACAATATTTAAGCCAGATTTCCATAACTTTTACCAATTTTAGAACAAGTACACAATATCTAAGCCAGATTTCCATAACGTTTACCAATTTTAGAACAAGTACAGAATATTTAGAGCTAAAAGTTTACCAATTTTCCATATTTTTACCAATTTCAGAACAAGTACACAATATTTAAGCATTTCTTTCAAGGCTGGGATAATTTCAAACTATGGGAACGTTTACATTCTTCCATGGTCCTGTTCAATCGACTGCAAGCTAGCATTAATGGGTAGACTAGGCATATTATATGTATGATGGAAGTGTGCATATCTATGATGGACGTGTATATATCTATGATGGAAGTGTATATATCTATGATGGAAGTGTATATATCTATGATGGAAGTGTATATATCTATGATGGAAGTGTATATATATATATATAATGGAAGTGTATATATCTATAATGGAAGTGTATATCTATAATGGAAGTGTGTATATCTATGATGGAAGTGTATATATCTATAATGGAAGTGTGTATATATATATAATGGAAGTGTATATATATATATGATGGAAGTGTGTATATCTATGATGGAAGTGTTTATATCTATAATGGAAGTGTATATATCTATAATGGAAGTGTGTATATATGATAGGAAGTGTGTATATATATATATAATGGAAGTGTGTATATCTATGATGGAAGTGTGTATATCTATAATGGAAGTGTATATATCTATAATGGAAGTGTGTATATCTATGATGGAAGTGTATATATCTATAATGGAAGTGTATATATCTATGATGGAAGTGTGTATATCTATGATGGAAGTGTATATATCTATAATGGAAGTGTGTATATCTATGATGGAAGTGTATATATAGGATGGAAGTGTATATATCTATAATGGAAGTGTGTATATATATGATGGAAGTGTATATATATATATATAATGGAAGTGTGTATATCTATGATGGAAGTGTATATATCTATGATGGAAGTGTATACATCTATGATGGAAGTGTGTATATCTATGATGGAAGTGTATATATCTATAATGGAAGTGTATATATCTATAATGGAAGTGTATATATCTATAATGGAAGTGTATATATCTATAATGGAAATGTGTATATCTATAATGGAAGTGTATATATCTATAATGGAAGTGTATATATCTATAATGGAAAATGTGTATATCTATGATGGAAGTGTGTGTATCTATGATGGAAGTGTGTATATCTATGATGGAAGTGTATATATATATATGATGGAAGTGAGTGTATCTACAATGGAAGTGTGTATATCTATGATGGAAGTGTGTATATCTTTGATGGAAGTGTGTATCTATAATGGAAGTGTATATATCTATAATGGAAGTGTATATATCTTTGATGGAAGTGTGTATATCTATGATGGAAGTGTGTATATCTTTGATGGAAGTGTATATATCTTTGATGGAAGTGTGTGTATCTATGATGGAAGTGTGTATATCTATAATGGAAGTGTGTATATCTATAATGGAAGTGTGTATATCTATAATATATATCTTTGATGGAAGTGTGTATATCTATAATGGAAGTGTATATATCTATAATGGAAGTATATATCTTTGATGAAGTGTGTATATCTATGATGGAAGTGTATATCTTTGATGAAGTGTATATATCTTTGATGGAAGTGTGTATCTATGATAGTGTATATCTATAATGGAAGTGTATATATCTATAATGGAAGTGTGTATATCTATGATGGAAGTGTGTGTATCTATGATGGAAGTGTATATATCTATAATGGAAGTGTGTATATCTATGATGGAAGTGTGTGTATCTATAATGGAAGTGTATATATCTATAATGGAAGTGTGTATATCTATAATGGAAGTGTATATATCTATAATGGAAGTGTATGTATCTATAATGGAAGTGTATATCTATGATGGAAGTGTATATATCTATAATGGAAGTGTATATATCTATAATGGAAGTGTATATATATATAATGGAATGTATGTATCTATGATGGAAGTGTATATATATCTATAATGGAAGTGTATGTATCTATGATGGAAGTGTATGTATCTATAATGAAGTGTATGTATCTATGATGGAAGTGTGTGTGTATGATGGAAGTGTGTATATCTATGATGGAAGTGTATATATCTATAATGGAAGAGTGTATGTATCTATGATGCAAGTGTATATATCTATAATGGAAGTGTATATATCTATAATGGAAGTGTGTATATCTATAATGGAAGTGTGTATATCTATGATGGAAGTGTGTATATCTATGATGGAAGTGTGTATATCTATGATGGAAGTGTGTATATCTATGATGGAAGTGTCTATCTATGATGGAAGTGTGTATATCTATGATGGAAGTGTGTATATCTATGATGGAAGTGTGTATATCTATGATGGAAGTGTGTGTATCTATGATGGAAGTGTGTATATCTATAATGGAAGTGTGTGTATCTATGATGGAAGTCTGTGTATCTATGATGGAAGTGTGTATATCTTTGATGGAAGTGTGTATATCTATAATGGAAGTGTATATATCTATAATGGAAGTGTGTATATCTATAATGGAAGTGTGTATATCTATGATGGAAGTGTGTATATCTGTGATAGAAGTGTGTATATCTATAATGGAAGTGTATATATCTATAATGGAAGTGTGTATATCTATGATGGAAGTGTATATATCTATAATGGAAGTGTATATATCTATAATGGAAGTGTATATATCTATAATGGAAGTGTGTATATCTATGATGGAAGTGTATATATCTATAATGGAAGTGTGTATATCTATAATGGAAGTGTGTATATCTATAATGGAAGTGTGTATATCTATAATGGAAGTGTGTATATCTATAATGGAAGTGTGTGTATCTATGTTGTTATTTTTTCTTTTATATTTTTTTTTTTCTTTGTAATACAATCTAACTAGAAATTGATTTTCCGAGTTTATAGAACTATGCCTATTACCACGTATGTTGTTAATATTGCAGTATGAGTATTTGTATGAAAAGACTCGGGAACCGGAAGTGAACGACACGAGTTCTTTCCGGGACAATTTCACATCGAGGAGACTGTGGTAAACACCTTCATCCAGCTGGTGAACATGATCGGGACAGACTCTGAAGGTCACATCATAGCCTTCAAGACAAAACAAGTAAGTGGAGATTTGGGTGTGCGTTTGTTTTCATCTCAGTTTCATTTCGCTTTTCTCCGTACCCAAAACAAGTAGTAGAAGCGGTCAATGTATGCTTTTAAAATCCCACACTCAGAGATATTTTAAATCTGTTCTTCCAAGTGCTATACAACATTTTGACCCTACTTAACTTTGAAATGCATAATGGCCCTTTACTTACAAATGTTTAAGCAATGAAAATTGACGTATTGAGAATGCATGATTTATGATAATTGGATGAGTGTGTATGAAGCTAAGCTGATTTGTCCTTGATTATTATTTATGTGTAGAAAAAATATTGTTTCACTACACTATCTATTTACACAACTTCTTGTTTGTGTATATCATGTTTGTCCGAAAATATTTACATTAATAATTAATTTAAGTTACGTTCGTTTTTAATTTAGATATACTATTACTACTACTACTACCACCACCACTACTACTACTACTACTACTACTACTACTACTACTACTACTACTACTACTACTACTACTACTACTACTACTACTACTACTACTACTGCTGCTGCTGCTACTACTACTACTACTACTACTACTACTACTACTACTACTACTACTACTACTACTACTACTACTACTACTACTACTACTACTACTACTACTACTACTACTACTACTGTCAATATTAACTATTGTAACAAACTAAGTAACCATCTGACTAACGTATATTTCTACAGGTGCCAATGCGCATGCCCGAGGACCTCCACGAGCCAGTCATTAAAGACATCCTGTTGCTAGAGGATGGCCAGCTGGTTGCCACGGACAACAAGAACAAGTGTGTCAAGATGACTGGCATATCACCAGCGGGTGACCCTCGGACTGTCAGACTGGACCTTAGGACTGACCCGTGGGGCATTGCTAAACTACAGGTATGCCCAAGGTGGTTACCATTTTACTGACCATGAAGTCTTCGAAAAAAAATCTTGACGAATGATTCTTGCCTTAATACTCCACTCATTCATAGTAGCAGAAACAGCAGTGGCAGTATTTTGTTTTGTTTACTATATTGTGTTTCTATGATCTGAGGCACTGGCAGCTCAGTTAGTTGCGCGTCTGACTACCCCCCGGGAGGCCTGAGTTTGATTCAGGGAAATTTTTTTCTGGTTCCTCAGTCGACCCGTCAGCGAAATGAACAGTGGGCAGGTGGGTCAAATCAAATTCATCTACGGTAAAGACGGCGTAGAAGGCAATGGCAAATTAGCACATTGTGCCGCAAGCCTTGGAAAAATCAGAACTCCTAGTCCTGTGTACCATTGAAATTGAACTATGTTACTTTAGCTTTCGGTGGCCGAGTGGTTAGGCTGCCGAACTCGGGGATGTTGATGTCCTGGATTCGAATCCTGACAAAGCTAGGGCTGACGTTGTGTTTTTATGGAAGACACCTTACACAAATTTCCCCGTACTCGACCCAGGTGCAAAATGGGTACGAGCACTAGCCTGGTTGGTAAAAGCACATGTGTGTCAGACGAGCTTCCTGTCCAACTGGAGGGGATCATTAACAACTGTTCCGTTTCACGCTACATGAAACCGGGATAAGCTCCGGTTCTATGTTCCGTAATGGCATCGAAGGATCTTTTCACTTCACTTTACTTATTCCTGCATAGCCTATGCTCATATTTAGTACGGGGATTTACTTTTACGTTCTATGTTCCGTAATGGCATCGAAGGATCTTCACTTCACTTTACTTATTCTTTACGCATAGCCTATGCTCATATTTAGTACTTTGCTCATATTTTACGGATTTCACGTTCTATGTTCGTCCTGCTAGTCTAGCTTTTTTCTTTGATTATAATCATTATTTTGCTTATGTCCATAATATCATCTGTCATCGATGCAACTCTGAAACAAGTCATTGAGAGTGATGCATGAAACAAAAATAACTATCACGTTTTTCCGGTTCAGTGATACATGAGACATAAACCAATATCACATTTTTCCGGTTCAGTGATACATGAGACAAAAACAAATATCATCTTTTTCCGGTTCAGTGATACATGAAACAAAAGCAAATATCATCTTTTTCCGGTTCAGTAATACATAAAACAAAAACAAATATCACCTTTTTTCCGGTTTAGTGATACATAAAACAAAAACAAATATCACCTTTTTCCGGTTCAATGATACATAAAACAAAAACAAATATCACCTTTTTCCGGTTCAGTAATACATAAAACAAAAACATATATCACCTTTTTTTCCGGTTCAGTGATACATAAAACAAAAACAAATATCACCTTTTTCCGGTTCAGTTACAGTCATGTCAAAAACAAATATCACATTTTCCGGTTCAGTGATACATAAAACAAAAACAAATATCACATTTTTCCGGTTCAGTGATACATGAAACAAACAAAAATATCCATTTTGCCGGTTCAGTGATATATTAGACTTGCAATATCAGTTTTTTCCGGTTCAGTGATGCATGAGACAAAAACAAATATCACATTTTCCGGTTCAGTGATACATGAAACAAAAACAAATATCACATTTTCCGGTTTAGTGATACATAAAACAGAAACAAATATCACATTTTTCCGGTTCAGTGATCCATGAGACAAAAAACAAATATCACATTTTCCGGTTCAGTGATACATGAAACAAAAAACAAATATCACATTTTTCCGGTTCAGTGATCCACTTGAAACAAAAACCAATATCACCTTTTTTTTCGGTTCAGTGATACATATATGTATTATCATCAATCTCATTAAGTTATCATCGTACGATTCTAACTTGCCCTCAGTCATGTCCAGTTGCCCCTCAGTCCATGTCTCAGTCGTTCTGCCCTCAGTCGTGTCCACTTGCTCAGTCATGTCCACTTGCCTCATGTCCACTTGACCTCAGTCATGTCCACTTGTCAGTCCACTTGCTCTCAGTCGTGTCCACTTGCCCATTCTCATCTGTCAGATCAACGTCATGGCAATCACTGGCCATCAGTGCATCTACATCATCACCAAGACAGAAGAGCTCCACCTGCAATCCACAGTGCGCACGCGCCAGGATTACTTTGCAGTGGCGGCCTTGAGCCCAATCAACCTGGCCTTGACCTGTAGATTTCCTCCTAGCGTGGACATTGTAGACATCACTGGCCGGAAGCTCAGAACTTTGGAGATGGACAAACAGGAGCTCCTTTTTCTTCCAGGTAAATAAAAGCTTAGAACTTTTGAGATGGACCAACAGGGAGTTGCCTCCTTCAGGTAAATGGAAGCACATAACATTTTAGTTGGACCAACAGGGAGTTCCTTCTTCCAGGTAAATAAACGCTCAGAAGTTTGGAGATGGAAAAACAAGGATCTGCCTTCTTCCAGGTAAATAAAGGCTCAAAACTTTTGAGATGGACCAACAGGGAGTTGCCTACTTAAAGGTAAATGGAAGCTCAGAACATTTCAGTTGGACCAACTTACTCTAAGGTAAATCAAAGCTCAGAATTTTGGAGATAGACGATCGTGAAGCTACCTCATTAAGATCAATAAAAGTAAAATTGTACAGGACATAAGAAGACAGAGAATAGGAGTGTCCTCGATGGGTAATGCTATACACCAGCTTGATTCCCATTGACAATTGGCCCTCTGTACAAAGATTCCTTCATTAGACAAATCTTTGCCATTCGCACATTCTTTTGAATATGACCACTATGCACCTTTCCCGAAATCCCATTGAAGATGAGCTTGGATCGAAAGTGAGTTCGGTGTGCCTTCCACCAAGTCTCGTACAAATTCTCGTTGAATTTCACCATATAGTATAGTTTACAAATTCTCGTTGAATTTGACCATATAATATAGTTTACAAATTCTCGTTGAATTTGACCATATAGTATAGTTTACAAATTCTCGTTGAATTTGACCATATAATATAGTTTACAAATTCTCGTTGAATTTGACCATATAGTATAGTTTACAAATTCTCGTTGAATATGACCACATAGTATAGTTTACAAATTCTCGTTGAATAGGACCATATAGTATAGTTTACAAATTCTCGTTGAATATGACCGTATAGTATAGTTTACAAATTCTCGTTGAATATGACTATATAGTATAGTTTACAAATTCTCGTTGAATTTGACTATATAGTATAGTTTACAAATTCTTGTTGAATAGGACTACATAGTATAGTTTACAAATTCTCGTTGAATTTGACCACATAGTATAGTTTACAAATTCTCGTTGAATAGGACCACGTAGTATAGTTTACAAATTCTCGTTGAATTTGACCACATAGTATAGTTTACAAATTCTCGTTGAATATGACCACATAGTATAGTTTACAAATTCTCGTTGAATTTGACCACGTAGTATAGTTTACAAATTCTCGTTGAATTTGACCGTATAGTATAGTTTACAAATTCTCGTTGAATTTGCTCGTATAGTATAGTTTACAAATTCTCGTTGAATATGACCACATAGTATAGTTTGCAAATTCTCGTTGAATATGAACGCTGTGTACTTTTTGTACATTCTCATTGAATGGGAGCACAGTGCACCTTTTGTAAATTATAATTGAATACGCATTTGTTGTAGCTTCAGGAAATTCTCATTAAATAAGAGCAAAGCGTATTTTTTGCTGTTTTTAGTATGGAATATAAGCGCCATGTACTTTTTGCAGGTGCACCTTTTGTACATTCTCATTGAATATACGTTTGTAGCACCTTTTTTGCAAATTCACATTAAATAAGAGCAACACCATGTACCAATTTCAAATTATCACTGAATTTGTGTGCAACCTATTTTTTGCAACTTCTCGTTGAATGTGAGTGTACCTTTTGCAACTTTTTCATTGAATATGAGTTTGCTCTACCTAAAGCAAATCCACATTGAATATGAGTTTGCTCTACCTAAAGCAAATCCACATTGAATAAGAGTTTGCTCTACCTAAAGCAAATTCACATTGAATAAGAGTTTGCTCTACCTAAAGCAAATTCACATTGAATAAGAGTTTGCTCTACCTAAAGCAAATTCAAGAGTTTGCTCTACCTAAAGCAAATTCACATTGAATAAGAGTTTGCTCTACCTAAAGCAAATCCACATTGAATAAGAGTTTGCTCTACCTAAAGCAAATCCACATTGAATAAGAGTTTGCTCTACCTAAAGCAAATCCACATTGAATAAGAGTTTGCTCTACCTAAAGCAAATCCACATTGAATAAGAGTTTGCTCTACTGTAAATAAAACATTAAATAAGAGTTCACACTCTACCTAAAGCAAATTCACATTAAATAAGAGTTTGCTCTACCTAAAGCAAATTCACATTAAATAAGAGTTTGCTCTACCTAAAGCAAAATTCACATTAAATAAGAGTTTGCTCTACCTAAAGCAAATCCACATTGAATATGAGACTCACCTAAAGCAAATTCACATTGAATATGAATTTGCTCTACCCAAAGCAAATCCACATTGAATAAGAGTTTGCTCTACCTAAAGCAAGTCCACATTGAATAAGAGAGCAGAGTGTATTTGTCGTAAATTCCCATTTCACATAATAACGTTCTCATTTACTATGAATAAAACATTGTACAATTCACACTCTCTAGCAAGACTCCATTGATACGCTTTTTGTGTTTGTATTTCCAGAAGGTTCCTCAATCTTGTCCGTGCTATACGACAAGATCCTTGTCTGAACAGAGACACCAAGCGACTCGTTTGCATGGACCAACACGGAGCAAGTCTGTTTACCTTCAACTCCAGTCACAAACATCAAAGGAATAATGACAAAGGGAGTCTGTGCCAGGTAACACAAAATTAGAGCTTATTAATGTGGAAAGTCACGTGACTTGAGGAGGGGCTCAAGCGATAAGGAGGTGGATGATTCATCGTTTTCTTGACATACCATTGTACAGACTTTAAGTTTAGACATATCTGGTTCAGAAAGTTTTCCATCTGTTAAAGACACATTTGAAAAGGTATATATCTGAAGCGATCAAGTTTGATTCCCAGTCCGAGCAAGTTTTTTCTGGACTTCATGTCGACTCAACATCAAAGAAATAATGACAGTAAGTCGAGTCAGTCTTGGGGAAAATTAGGTTGACGTGGAAAGCAATACCAAATCTACCACGACATCTTATAGCCGTCTTTCCATGTCTTGAAAAACCCTGGACTCAAGTTCGGATTGCCTTACGTCAGTGGTTCATAACATGGACTCAAGTTCGGATTGCCTTACGTCAGTGGTTCATATCATGGACTCAAGTTCGGATTGCATTACGTCAGTGGTTCATATCATGGACTCAAGTTCGGATTGCCTTACGTCAGTGGTTCATATTATGGACTCAAGTTCGGATTACATTATACAAGTTGGATTGCAGTGGTTCATACCATGGACTCAAATTCGGATTGCATTTCGTCAGTGGTTCATACCATGGACTCAAATTCGGATTGCATTACGTCAGTGGTTCATACCATGGACTCAAATTCGAATTGCATTACGTCAGTGGTTCATACCATGGACTCAAGTTCGATTGCATTACGTCAGTGGTTCATACCATGGTTGCAATACGTCAGTGGTTTATACCATGGACTCAAATTCGAATTGCATTACGTCAGTGGTTCATACCATGGACTCAAACTCGAATTGCATTACGTCAGTGGTTTATACCATGGACTCAAATTCGGATTGCATTACGTCAGTGGTTCATAACTTGGACTCAAATTTGGGATTGCCTTACGTCAGTGGTTCATACCCTGGACTCAAATTCGAATTGCATTACGTCAGTGGTTCATGACCTCGATTCGACATACTGTTGAAGTTATTGTTGCTGATGCCCAGTTATTTAAATTGTTCATGTATGTCGTTCTTTATCATCCTCTGCTGTTTCTTCCCGAGATCTTTCCTAACACACGTAGTTGCTCTAGTCAATATTCACATTCATATAATATTCCTCATTACTAAACACTATATTGCTTCTGTATGCTTCCATTACTATGTACATCATCTTATTCCTCTTCTATTCCCGTCTCCACAGCACCAGCGGCCGCATCTTCCTGGTGGAAAATGACGAGTTGTGGTTGCTGTCGTCTAGCGGTACGATGCTGAACAAGGTCGTCTCCAACACGCCTGGGGTGGGAGCTGTGACAGAAGAGAACGGCACCTTGTGTGTTAGTGTTGATGGCAAAGGGGTGTGTTACTATAAGATTATTGACATGAGTGCTTCTGGGTAGAAAGACGGGTGTGTTTTGACTTTGATTTGATTTGCTTTACCCACGTCCACTACGGAGGTGATCTCGGGGGTTTGGCAAGTTGTTGCTCGGACCGCCTTACAAGCCCCCCCCCCCCCCTAAAGGATTGTTAACTGGCAAAGACTGTTGTGATCTGAACACAGCGCCTT
>JAXRKP010000457.1:240000-242500 GCA_037039925.1 Doris montereyensis
TTACATCCACCTTACCTTGCCTGGTTTGATTTTAGCCACATCCACCTTACCTTGTCTGGTTTGATTACATCCACCTTACCTTGCCTGGTTTGATTATTACCTTGTCTGGTTTGATTACATCCACCTTACCTTGTCTGGTTTGATTACATCCACCTTACCTTGTCTGGTTTGATTACAGCCACCTTACCTTGCCTGGTTTGATTACATCCACCTTACCTTGTCTGGTTTGATTTAGCCACATCCACCTTACCTTGCCTGGTTTGATTACATCCACCTTACCTTGCCTGGTTTGATTTTAGCCACATCCACCTTACCTTGCCTGGTTTGATTTTAGCCACATCCACCTTACCTTGCCTGGTTTGATTACATCCACCTTACCTTGCCTGGTTTGATTACATCCACCTTACCTTGCCTGGTTTGATTACATCCACCTTACCTTGCCTGGTTTGATTACATCCACCTTACCTTGTCTGGTTTGATTTTAGCCACATCCACCTTACCTTGTCTGGTTTGATTTTAGCCACATCCACCTTACCGTGCCTGGTTTGATTTTAGCCACATCCACCTTACCGTGTCCATCCTTACCTTGCCTGGTTTGATTTTAGCCACATCCACCTTACCTTGCCTGGTTTGATTACATCCACCTTACCTTGCCTGGTTTGATTTTAGCCATCATCCACCTTACCTTGCCTGGTTTGATTACATCCACCTTACCTTGCCTGGTTTGATTTTAGCCACATCCACCTTACCGTGTCTGGTTTGATTACATCCACCTTACCTTGTCTAGTTTGATTTTAGCCACATCCACCTTACCTTGCCTGGTTTGATTACATCCACCTTACCTTGCCTGGTTTGATTACATCCACCTTACCTTGCCTGGTTTGATTACATCCACCTTACCTTGCCTGGTTTGATTTTACATCCACCTTACCTTGCCTGGTTTGATTTTAGCCACATCCACCTTACCTTGTCTAGTTTGATTTTAGCACATCCACCTTACCTTGCCTGGTTTGATTACATCCACCTTACCTTGCCTGGTTCGATTTTAGCCACATCCACCTTACCATGTCTGGTTTGATTTTAGCCACATCCACCTTACCTTGTCTGGTTTGATTTTAGCCACATTTACCTTGTCTGGTTTGATTTTAGCCACATCCACCTTACCTTGCCTGGTTTGATTTTAGCCACATCCACCTTACCTACCTGGTTTGATTTTAGCCACATCCACCTTACCTTTGCCTGGTTTGATTTTAGCCACAGCCACCTTACCTTGCCTGGTTTGATTTTAGCCACATCCACCTTACCTTGCCTGGTTTGATTTTAGCCACATCCACCTTACCTTGTCTGGTTTGATTACATCCACCTTACCTTGTCTGGTTTGATTTTAGCCACATCCACCTTACCTTGTCTGGTTTGATTTTAGCCACATCCACCTTACCTTGCCTGGTTTGATTTTAGCCACATCCACCTTACCGTGTCTGGTTTGATTACATCCACCTTACCTTGCCTGGTTTGATTACATCCACCTTACCTTGCCTGGTTTGATTACATCCACCTTACCTTGCCTGGTTTGATTTTAGCCACATCCACCTTACCTTGTCTGGTTTGATTACATCCACCTTATTGCCTGGTTTGATTACATCCACCTTACCTTGTCTGGTTTGATTTTAGCCACATCCACCTTACCTTGCCTGGTTTGATTTTAGCCACATCCACCTTACCTTGCCTGGTTTGATTTTAGCCACAGCCACCTTACCTTGTCTAGTTTGATTTTAGCCACATCCACCTTACCTTGTCTGGTTTGATTACATCCACCTTACCTTGCCAGGTTTGATTACATCCACCTTACCTTGTCTGGTTTGATTTTAGCCACATCCACCTTACCTTGCCTGGTTTGATTTTAGCCACATCCACCTTACCTTGCCTGGTTTGATTTTAGCCACAGCCACCTTACCTTGTCTGGTTTGATTACATCCACCTTACCTTGCCTGGTTTGATTACATCCACCTTACCTTGCCTGGTTTGATTACATCCACCTTACCTTGCCTGGTTTGATTACATCACCTTACCTTGCCTGGTTTGATTACATCCACCTTACCTTGCCTGGTTTGATTACATCCACCTTACCTTGCCTGGTTTGATTACATCCACCTTGCTTGCCTGGTTTGATTACATCCACCTTACCTTGCCTGGTTTGATTTTAGCCACATCCACCTTACCTTGCCTGGTTTGATTTTAGCCACATCCACCTTACCTTGCCTGGTTTGATTACATCCACCTTACCTGCCTGGTTTGATTACATCCACCTTACCTTGCCTGGTTTGATTTTAGCCACATCCACCTTACCTTGCCTGGTTTGATTTTAGACATCCACCTTACCTTGCCTGGTTTGATTACATCCACCTTACCTTGCCTGGTTTGATTACATCCACCTTACCTTGTCTGGTTTGATTACATCCACCTTACCTTGCCTGGTTTGATTACATCCACCTTACCTTGT
>JAXRKP010000457.1:247500-250000 GCA_037039925.1 Doris montereyensis
CCAGTCATTTGTGTCCAGTCATGTGTCCAGTCATTTGTCCAGTCATTTGTGTCCAGTCATGTGTCCAGTCATTTGTGTCCAGTCATGTGTCCAGTCATTTGTGTCCAGTCATTTGTGTCCAGTCATGTGTCCAGTCATTTGTGTCCAGTCATGTGTCCAGTCATGTGTCCAGTCATGTGTCCAGTCATTTGTGTCCAGTCATTTGTGTCCAGTCATGTGTCCAGTCATTTGTGTCCAGTCATGTTGTCCAGTCATTTGTGTCCAGTCATTTGTGTCCAGTCATTGTCCAGTCATGTGTCCAGTCATGTGTCCAGTCATTTGTCCAGTCATTTGTGTCCAGTCATTTGTGTCCAGTCATGTGTCCAGTCATTTGTGCAGTCATGTGTCAGTCATGTGCAGTCATGTGTGCAGTCATTTGTGTCCAGTCATTTGTGTCCAGTCATGAAAAGTTTCTAGGTCAATGTGTGCAGTGTCAGTATAATGAATTTGTGTTCTTAGGGTATTCGACATCGTTTACCTATGTTAGCCTTTCTGGTCAATCTTGACATTGTCTACCGGTGTTAGGCCTTTCTGGTCAATCTTGACATTGTCTACTGATGTTAGCCCTTTCTGGTCAATCTTGACATTGTCTACCGGTGTTAGCCCTTTCTGGTCAATCTTGATATTGTCTACTGATGTTAGCCCTTTCTGGTCAATCTTGATATTGTCTACCATGTTAGCCCTTTCTGGTCAATCTTGACATTGTCTACCGGTGGTAGCCTTTCTGGTCAATCTTGATATTGTCTACTGATGTTAGCCCTTTCTGGTCAATCTTGATATTGTCTACCGGTGTTAGCCCTTTCTGGTCAATCTTGACATTGTCTACTGATGTTATTTCTGGTCAATCTTGACATTGTTGTGTTACCTGGTCAATCTTGACATTGTTTAATGTTAGCCCTTTCTGGTTTCTTGATATTGTTTCACGTTATCTCTGGTCAATCTTGATATTGTTTACCTATGTTAGCCCTTTCTGGTCAATCTTGATATTGTTTACCTGTGTTAGCCCTTTCTGGTCAATCTTGATATTGTTTACCTATGTTAGCCCTTTCTGGTCAATCTTGATATTGTTTACCGGTGTTAGCCCTTTCTGGTCAATCTTGATATTGTTTACCTATGTTAGCCCTTTCTGGTCAATCTTGATATTGTTTACCTATGTTAGCCCTTTCTGGTCAATCTTGATATTGTCTACCTGTGTCAGCTCTTTCTGGTCAATCTTGATATTGTTTACCTATGTTAGCCCTTTCTGGTCAATCTTGATATTGTCTACCTGTGTCAGCTCTTTCTGGTCAATCTTGATATTGTTTACCTATGTTAGTGCTTTCTGGTCAATCTTGATATTGCCTACCTGTGTTGAGCCCTTTCTCGTCAATCTTGATATTGTCTACCTGTGTTAGCTCTTTCTGGTCAATCTTGATATTGTCTACCTGTGTTAGCCATTTCAGGTCAATCTTGATATTATCTACCTGTGTTAGTCCTTTCTGGTCAATCTTGATATTGTCTACCTGTGTTAGCCATTTCAGGTCAATCTTGATATTGTCTACCTGTGTTAGTCCTTTCTGGTCAATCTTGATATTGCCTACCTGTGGAGCCCTTTCTCGTCAATCTTGATATTGCCTACCTGTGGGAGCCATTTCTCGTCAATCTTGATATTGTTTACGTGTGTTAGCTCTTTCTGGTCAATCTTGATATTGTCTACATGTGTTAGCTCTTTTTTGTCAATTTTGATATTGTATTTTGGGATATTATTTTTCTTTGTGATGGCCATTGTGTCTTTTGTGATGACCATTGTTTTTCTTTGTGATGACCATTGTTTTTCTTTGTGATGACCATTGTTTTTCTCTTGTGATGACCATTGTTTTTCTTTGTGATGACCATTGTTTTTCTTTGTGATGACCATTGTTTTTTCTTTGTGATGACCATTGTTTTTCTTTGTGATGACCATTGTTTTCTTTTTTGATGACCATCGTTCTCTTTGTGATGACCATTGTTGTTGTTGTTTTCTTCTTCTTCTTCTTCTTCTTCTTCTTCTTCTTCTTCTTCTTCTTCTTCTTCTTCTTCTTCTTCTTCTTCTTGTTCTTCTTCTTCTTCTTCTTCTTCTTCTTCTTCTTCTTCTTCTTCTTCTTCTTCTTCTTCTTCTTCTTCTTCTTCTTCTTCTTCTTCTTCTTCTTCTTCTTCTTCTTCTTCTTCTTCTTCTTCTTCTTCTTCTTCTTCTTCTTCTTCTTCTTCTTCTTCTTCTTCTTCTTCTTCTTCTTCTTCTTCTTCTTCTTCTTCTTCTTCTTCTTCTTCTTCTTCTTCTTCTTCTTCTTCTTCTTCTTCTTCTTCTTCTTCTTCTTCTTCTTCTTCTTCTTCTTCTTCTTCTTCTTCTTCTTCTTCTTCTTCTTCTTCTTCTTCTTCTTCTTCTTCTTCTTCTTCTTCTTCTTCTTCTTCTTCTTCTTCTTCTTCTTCTTTTTCTTCGTCTTCT
>JAXRKP010000457.1:265000-276857 GCA_037039925.1 Doris montereyensis
ACATTTAATGTGACGTGTATGTACCATCTGTGTGCATGTGTGTATCCTCTGTATTGTGTTTGGGCACGTACTATGTGTCTGTGGACATATGTGCATGTGTGTCAGGTAGACTCTGTGTGTTTATGTGTGTGTATATGTGTGTATGTTTGTGTGTTTGGGCACGTGTCTATGTGTCTGTGGACGCATATGTGCATGTGTGTAGGTAGATTCTACTGTGTTTATGTTTGACATGTGTGTTTATATTATACTACATGTGTATGTATGTGAGCATGCAATATCTGTGGTTATGGATGTATATGTATGTTGTTGTAATGTGTTGTGTGTGTGAAATGTGTTTTATGTGAGTGCTTGTCCTGCTCTTTGTTCCATCGTAGAGAGGCACGTGTTTACACGTTAACACAAAGCACGACGATTGCTTGCTTACAGTTGAGCGTACCAATCGTCATCAAATCCTGCGTACTCAACAATAAAAAATGGCGGCAATGGAGAATTTTCAGTGTTGACAGCCAGACAGGGTTTATCTTAAAGTAATTAATGAATTTGACATTGGAATTTATTTCCTTGACATTGATTTGCTTAACTCTCGTTGTTATTGTTGTTTGTGTATTCGTGTACTGTTGCTTTGTGTTTTGTTTGTGTATTACGTGTATTAGTTTCTTTGTCTATCTGTCCTTTTGTTTGGGTGTCAATTCCGTTTTGAAATGTATTTATTTCTTTGAACTATCTGTCCTTTTGTTTGGGTGTCAATTCCGTTTTGAAATTTATTTGTTTTTCTTTGTCTATTTGTCCTTTTGTTTAGGTGTCAATTCCGTTTTGAAATGTATTTGTTTCTTTGTTTATTTGTCCTTTTGTTTGGGTGTCAATTCCGTTTTGAAATGTATTTGTTTGTTTGTCTATTTGTCACTACACCAACACTCAATTCCGTTTTGAAATTTATTTGCACTTTGTTTATTTGTCCTTTTGTTTAGGTGTCAATTCCGTTTTGAAATTTATTTGTTTATTTGTTTGTCCTTTTGTTAGGCATTTTCAGTAGGCAAACACAAGCGTTGGTATCGATACGAAAATATTACGATATCTAGTGGTCTTTCCAAACTTGGTCTGCAGGTTATCCACGGAAGGACAGAAGAAGGAAAAAAGAAGACAGAAAAAGCGATGGGACCATTTCTATTTTTATTTTGATTTGATTTGCCTCATGCACAACTAAAGGTGATCTCGGGTTGTTTTTTTTTTTGGGGTAACTAGATTTTTAATTTTAAACATTGTAAAATGTAAACAGCCAAATGATCTCTTTTGAAACCTTTTTATTTGTCTGTCTCCGATGGGGCTAGATGTTAATCCACATACCTGAACAGGGAAGAGGAGCGAGGGGGGGGGTACTCGAAAAGAAACCCTTAATGAGAATTTGTTTTCAACCGTTGGGGTTTGTATCCCGACCTTATAGTTGAGAGGCTAACACGTTACCTGTGGACCACCGAGACCCCTAAAGGGACGGGACGACAGGGTTATACCAGAATGGGGGAGGAGAAGACTTTCCACCAAACCCATCAAACTCTGGCCAAGGATTAAGACAGAGGAAAACTACTGGTGTAACAACCCATCGTACAATTATAATTCCATTATTCTTTATCTTATCTATATTTGTTATTCTATTTATTTATCTATCAATTTATTCATTTATTTATTCATTTATTTATTATCTATTTAGTTGTTTACCTATTTATTTTCTTATTTGTTTGTTTATTTATTCATATATGTATTTATTCATCTATTCATTTATTATGATTTTTATTTATTTCTATATTTCTATATTTATTTATTTATTCATTTTTTTACATTATTCCTTTATTTATTTATTTATTCATTTTTAATTGTATTCATTCATACATTCTCTATCTATCCATTCATTTATTTATTCATTTATTAATTTCTTTATCTATCTATCTATTATCTATCTATCTATCTATCTATCTATCTATCTATCATCTATCTATCTATCTATCTATCTATCTATCTATCTATCTATCTATCTATTAATATCTATCTATCCACCATCTTGTATTTATCTATCCATCTATCTATCTATTTATCTATCTATCTATCTATCTATCTATCTATATATCTATCTATCCATCTACCTATCTATCTTAAATCTATCTATCAAAAGAAACTATCTATCTTCATTATATATATCTATCTATCCATTCTATCTATCTATTTTATCTATCTTTCTATCTATCTAGTCCATTTATCTATCTATCTTTCTATCTATCTATCTATCTATCTATCTATCTATCTATCTATCTATCTATCTATCTATCTATCTATTCATTCACTAATTAATGTATTTACAATTCATTAATCGGAGAATTTTTATTTCTTTTTATTCCTTCATGTAATCATATTATATTTATCAATTATCTACCTATTTATTTCTTATTCATTTTTATCCTTTTAATTAACAAACATGTATCAACTTCTTTTTATCCTTTTATTTATTTTATTAATTTACTCACTTACTGGTTATTTTGAGATAATTTTAATATATCTTTTTATTATATGATTATAAGTTGGTTGTTCTTTATTTACCTAGGATCTGTTCCCAACGAAGATTGGTCATTTTTTACTTGTAGGCTGTAAGTAATCCCAGGCCACGAAGATTGGTCATTTTTTATTGTAGGCTGTAAGATAATCCCAGGCCACGAAGATTGACCATTTATTTTGTAGGCTGTAAGTAATTAGGCCATAGATTGGTCATTTTTTACTTGTAGGCTGTGTAAGTTGGCCACGAAGATTGACCATTTTTTTACTTGTAGGAAGTAATCCCAGGCCACGAAGATTGACCATTTTTTACTTGTAGGCTGTAAGTAATCACAAAACATTTTTATTCGAGGAAAGCTTCTACCAAAAGTGAAATTTCATTATTGAAAATGTTATTGTTTCCCCGTCTTTGAGTAGAATTTTTATTCACGGTAAGTCGACATTTTGTGCAAGTTATAATTAAAAAGTTGGAATAATAACTTCAGTATCGAATACTAATCCGATCTTATAATCATACTTGGAATCACACGGGTGTAACATGCTGGTATATATATATATATATATTCTTCTGTATTCATTTATTGCTGCATTGCTTTTTGTTGTTGCTGTATTTATATATTTATACTTATTTATCCATTCGTTGACTCATTTCTTTCTTTGTTTATTTCCTTGTTATTTAGCTGGTTGTTTAACTGCAATTTCTAATCATTCTATCAATGAATTTATTTATTTGTTTTAAACTAAACAGCTTTATATTCCTGTTTTTGTTCCTCTCTCCCCCCCCCCCCCCCACCCTAATCAGATAAAGTGTGACGCAATTCATTGTAATCTCATCATTTTCTTTTCTACAGTTAATACTTAAAGTTTTACTGACGGAAACAGAAATGTCAAGACAGGGTAGCCTGGTGAATTATGATTTCGGGCATCCCAACCCATACACGGGGGGGCGATGGAGGGGACTCTCGGTAATACAGAGGCAAGGTGTCGGCCTCTCAACTAAAACGTCTAGGTTCGAGCCCTGAAAACGGTTGAACAATTTTCTCATGCTTTTTCGAGCAAAATCTACCCCCAGCCCCTGATCCAGGTAGGTGGATCGACACCTAGTCCCATCGGAAGACGATAAAAAGAGGTCCCGTTTGCATATCACATCACTCTGTGCACATTAAAGATCCCTTGGCTGTTTACAGGGCAGTCTGGGCAAAATTAAAAACCCTACCCAAACCCTCGAGATCGCCTTAGTTGTGGATGGGTAAATCAAATCAAATCAAATCAAATCAAATCAAATCAAATCAAATCAAATCAAATCAAATCAAATCAAATCAAATCAAATCAAATCAAATCAAAGGCTATCAAACACGGAAGGTGGAATGGGAACTGATAAAGACAAAAGAAGGATTGCAACTTTATTGTAAAGACAAAGATTGGTGCAAGACACACGATCTCGACGAAACAAATACAAAGAAATAGACAGATATCGACAAAACAAAACAAAGATTATGCAAGTCACAGATCGGAAACAAATACAAAGAACGTAGACTGAAACAAATACAAAGAAAAAAACAAAAGCAAGAAAAAAAATTATGCACCGTTGACAGATTTTGAACCTCAACGTTTCACTGTTCAAAGAAGACAAGACAATCACTTAGGCTGAACTGATAAATCTGTTGTAGATTTGAACTCACGGTGGCTGAGTGTTAGGATGCCGGAACGGGATAATGAGGTCCTGAGCAATGTTAGTTCCGACTTTGTGTTTCTTTGGAAAGCAACTTAACACGCATTTTTTCCTCACTTGACCCAGGTGCAAATGACAACCGTCACCAGCCTTGGAGTAAACACCTGCGTCAGACTAGCGTCCTGTCTAGGACATGGTTATTATCACATGTTCCGCATCAGGCTATAGAAATCGTGATACGCTTCGGCTCTATGAGTCTTAAATGAACTTTACCTACTGACTCAAAATGGTTTTCATCGACACAGATGTCAAACAAAGAAAAACACAAATCTAAAAATTGTTGTATAATGTAATATTGTGTATGTCCTCCTGTCAAGAAGCGAAAACTGTTACTATACAAACTGGAAGTCGAACCCAAAGTCTGTCAGTTATCCAATCCAGTTGTTTCGTCTTTCACTGGACCACTGATTGATGGAAAGGAGAGTGGATTGTCGATGGGTGTTCCTGGTAGGTCCTACTTCCTTCCTTTCTCTTCCACATGTCTGTTGTCGTCACGCCTGTGTCCCCTGAATTCACACTGCAATCACTGTATATTGTGGGCGAGTTGAATTTCAATCAAACAAAACAATGGCGACGGGAGAAGGCAGGGAAAGAGACGAATAGGGGGGGGGAGAGGGAGGAAACGGGGGAGAGAAGGTATTGGGGATAGGTGTGGGGAGGGAAGAGGAGAGACGAAGAGTTGATTAAGAGATACGGGGGGGGGGGAGGATGACGTCACATGCCACCTACATCACTGGCACAGTCAAATTGAAATGTCACGAGACGAAAACAACACAATCAACTACAAAAGAAAGAAAAAGAAAAGAAACAGAACAAAGAACAAAAAGACAACTCACTTCCACCCACCCACCCCCACCACATCCCGCCCAATTCTCACCTAAAAAAAACCCCCAAGAAATAGAAAAGAAAAAACGACAACAATCCTGGGTTCAGCGTAATAACTCTACTTGCCTAATTCGCTTGTCAATCCCCTTGTTTCAATGCAATCACATCTTTCACTTCATCGCTCCGACAGGGAACGCGAGGATAACAAAGAAAACGTTGGTCCTTTACAATAGAAAGCAGAGCTCTTAACACAGCGTAGTCAGGATGTCGACTCGGTTGCAAGAAGAAGAGGAAAAAACCCTCGCCAAAGCCTCGTTCTCGTCAGTGTCTTTAGCTTCTCGCGCTACATTTCCCTCTTCGGCTCTTGGTGGTAACTGTCGTAAAATGTCGGCTTGGGGGTCTCACTCGATTAAGATTGCAACGTGATAAGATCGACTCCAATCGGGAAATCCCGGCAGGTTGTCATACGATACCATGTCGACGTAGAGAAGTTAAAAGGAAAAAGGAGAAGAAGAAAAAAAATCGTAGACCGGAAGTGTAAGAGATCAGTGTAGACAATGAATGCTTGCAAATCTCAAGTGTTGATGTCGCTATTGTTGTTGTTGTCGTCGTTGTTGTTGCTGTTCCCGTTGTTATTGTCGTTAGTGACAGGCGTGATGGTGGTAGCGGTGGTGGTAGGGGTGCATGAAGGGTTAATCTAGAAAACGGTTTCAGCGTGTGTTTGTCGTCTATCAAGGTACACCATGAAAAGAAAGTGATGAATAAGAACAAAGTGAAATAATATTAAAAGTCTCGTAGGAATAATGACAAGAGAAATACAAAGGCATAGACAGGGTGAAAAACGTTTATGACATCAATAGAATCGAACCCACGACCCTCGCGTCAACACCAACCGCCTCGCCATGAAAACGAAGGCGCACTACCAACCAAACTGACAAAGTTGATTTGATTTGTTGTAAAAGTTGATTTGATTTGTTGTAAAAGTTGATTTGATTTGTTGTAAAAGTTGATTTGATTTGTTGTAAAAGTTGATTTGATTTGTTGTAAAAGTTGATTTGATTTGTTGTAAAAGTTGATTTGATTTGTTGTAAAAGTTGATTTGATTTGTTGTAAAAGTTGATTTGATTTGTTGTAAAGTTGATTTGATTTGTTGTAAAAGTTGATTTGATTTGTTGTAAAAGTTGATTTGATTTGTTGTAAAAGTTGATTTGATTTGTTGTAAAAGTTGATTTGATTTGTTGATTTGATTTGTTGTAAGTTGATTTGAGTTGATTTGATTTGTTTAAAAGTTGATTTGAAAAGTTGATTTGATTTGTTGTAAAAGTTGATTTGATTTGTTGTAAAAGTTGATTTGATTTGTTGTAAAAGTTGATTTGATTTGTTGTAAAAGATTTTAAATTTGATTTGATTTGTTGTAAAAGTTGATTTGATTTGTTGTAAAAGTTGATTTGATTTGTTGTAAAAGTTGATTTGATTTGTTGTAAAAGTTGATTTGATTTGTTGTAAAAGTTGATTTGATTTGTTGTAAAAGTTGATTTGATTTGTTGATTTGATTTGTTGTAAAAGTTGATTTGATTTGTTGTAAAAGTTGATTTGATTTGTTGTAAAAGTTGATTTGATTTGTTGTAAAAGTTGATTTGATTTGTTGTAAAAGTTGATTTGATTTGTTTGTTGATTTGATTTGTTGTAAAAGTTGATTTGATTTGTTGTAAAAGTTGATTTGATTTGTTGTAAAAGTTGATTTGATTTGTTGTAAAAGTTGATTTGATTTGTTGTAAAAGTTGATTTGATTTGTTGTAAAAGTTGATTTGATTTGTTGTAAAAGTTGATTTGATTTGTTGTAAAAGTTGATTTGATTAAAGTTGGATTTGTTGTAAAAGTTGATTTGATTTGTTGTAAAAGTTGATTTGATTTGTTGTAAAAGTTGATTTGATTTGTTGTAAAAGTTGATTTGATTTGTTGTAAAAGTTGATTTGATTTGTTGTAAAAGATTTGATTTGATTTGATTTGTAAAAGTTGATTTGATAAAAGTTGATTTGATTTTTGTAAAAGTTGATTTGATTTGTTGTAAAAGTTGATTTGATTTTTGTAAAAGTTGATTTGACAAAAAGTTGATAAAAGTTGATTTGATTTTGTAAAAGTTGATTTGATTTGTTGTAAAAGTTGATTTGATTTGTTGTAAAAGTTCATTTGTTAAAAGTTGATTTGATTTGTTGTAAAAGTTGATTTGATTTGTTGTAAAAGTTGATTTGATTTGTTGTAAAAGTTGATTTGATTTGTTGTAAAATTTGATTTGTTGGGATTTGATTTGTTGTTTGATTTGATTTGATTTGTAAAAGTTGATTTGATTTGCTTGTAAAACATTTGAATTTGATTTGTAAAAGTTGGATAAAAAGTTGATTTGATTTGGTGTAAAAGATTTGATTTGATTTGTTGTAAAAGTTGATTTGATTTGGTGTAAAAGTTGATTTGATTTGGTGTAAAAGTTGATTTGATTTGGTGTAAAAGTTGATTTGATTTGTAAAAGTTGATTTGATTTGTTGTAAAAGTTGATTTGATTTGTTGTAAAAGTTGATTTGATTTGTTGTAAAGTTGATTTGATTTGTTGTAAAAGTTGATTTGATTTGTTGTAAAAGTTGATTTGATTTGTTGTAAAAGTTGATTTGATTTGTTGTTGATTTGAAACTTGTTGATTTGATTTACCCACATCCACAACAAAGGTGATCTTAGGTTTTTAAAATCATATTTCTTATTTTGCTCGAACTGCCCTGTAAACAACCAAGGGATCTTTAACGCATAGTGTTTGATCTTCACAAGGGACCTTAGATTTAAATTTATTGTAAGTCTCTGAAGGGACTAGGTATCAAACCACTTACCTGGACCAGGAGGTAGATGCTCGAAAAACACGAGAACATTTTGTAACCGTTGGCGAGGAGCGAACCCACTACCTTTTGGTTGAGAGACGGACATCTTGCCTCTGGACTACCAAGTCCTCCCAGGTGGACGAGTTTCATCAATAGAATTTTTAGTAGAATTGGGATTTTACTATTATTTCATGATCTTATTTATCATTAGAACGATTATGTCCCTTGCCTCACTCTTTGTCTTTATACTTATAGATCGGTTAGATCTAATTCACAGACACATTAGATATTATGTCCCTTGCCTCACTCTCTGTCTTTATACTTATAGATTCTAATTAGATCTAATTGACAAACACATTAAACACATAGATATTATGTCCCTTGCCTCACTCTCTGTCTTTATACTTATAGATCAGTTAGATCTAATTGACAGACACATTAGATATCATGTCCCTTGTCTCACTCTCTGTCTTTATACTTATAGATTGGTTAGATCTAATTCACAGACACATTGATATTATGTCCCTTGTCTCACTCTCTGTCTTTATACTTATAGATTGGTTAGATCTAATTCACAGACACATTAGATATTATGTTCCTTGTCTCACTCTCTGTCTTTATACTTATAGATTGGTTAGATCTAATTCACAGACACATTAGATTATGTCCCTTGTCTCAGTCTTTATACTTATAGATTGGTTAGATCTAATTCACAGACACATTAGATATTATGCCTTGTCTCACTCTCTGTCTTTATACTTATAGATTGGTTAGATCTAATTCACAGACACATTAGATATCATGTCCCTTGTCTCACTCTCCTGTCTTTATACTTATAGATTGGTTAGATCTAATTCACAGACACATTAGATATTATGGTCTCACTCTCTGTCTTTATAATAAAGTAGAGTAAGTCACAGACACATTAGATATCATGTCCCTTGTCTCACTCTCCTGTCAGTATAATAATTGGTTGATCTAATTCAGACACATTAGAATATTAACTCTCAGTCTTTATACTTATAATTGGTCAGTGAATATAACTGCTACTGTCAGTGAATATAACTAGCTAGTTATCTAATTCACAGACACATTGATATTATAACGTATTTTATGTTCAATGGTTGAAAACTGTCAGTGAATATAACTGCTGTCAGTGAATATAACTGCTACTGTCAGTGAATATAACTGCTACTGTCAGTGAATATAACTGCTACTGTCAGTGAATATAACTGCCACTGTCAGTGAATATAACTGCTACTGTCAGTGAATATAACTGCTACTGTCAGGGAATATAACTTACTGTCAGTGAATATAACTGCTACTGTCAGTGAATATAACTGCTACTGTCAGTGAATATAACTGCTACTGTCAGTGAATATAACTGCTACTGTCAGTGAATATAACTGCTACTGTCAGTGAATATAACTGCTATAACTTTCCTTTCCCTCTGTCAAATATCTTCCATCTTGGTGTTTCCTTTCCTTCTGTCAAATATCTTCCATCTTAGTGTTTCTCTCACAATTCTGAGTTCACTCCGAGATCATCGCATATGGTGGACATGGGTATATTTCAATGATATAAACAAAGAGCTACGTGGTGTCCCCTTTGTAAAACTCGGCTTAGCACTAGAACCAAATGTCTGTCTGAAGTGAAATCCCTTTTCCCCAAGGCCTCTCCCCCTCCCTTCCTCCTCCCACCCACCACTTCCCTGACTCGCTCTCCTAAAAGATACAACAACCCTAACACAAAACTAAAAAAAATTAAAAAAGACAAACAAAGCAAAAAAAAACAACAAAACAAAACAAACAAAAACAAAGTCGAGAAATCGTTTTAGCCCCACCGGGGCTTGAACCCACGACCTTTTGGTTGAATTGAATGGCCGACTCCTTTCCTATGGGCTACCGGATTCCCCCACCAGAAAATTATAAAAAATTAAGTTGAAAAAAAGTGAAAAAGCGAAATTACAAAGAAGTACATTGTCCTTCTTCCTACACAGAAAAAGGGGAAGTCGGTTGTCAAGAGGCAAGGTGTCGGCCTCTCAACCAAAATGTACTGGGTTCGAGCCCCATCAGCGGTTGAAAAATGTTCTCGATTTTTTTTTCGAGCAAAATCTAATTCTTGGTCCTACCCCAGGTAGGTAGATCGGTACCTAGTCCCATTGAGACAACGGACGATAAAAGGAGGTCTCGTGTGCATATCACAACACTCTGTGCACGTTAATGAAGCCTTGCTGTTTATGGGGCCAGGTACCGAAAACCAGACGCTTAGTTGTGGATTTGAGTAAATCAAATTCAAATCAAATCCTCAAACCAATCAAAAAAACCAAATAGACGACCTTAGTTGTGGATCAAATCAAATGAGTAAATCAAATCAAATCAAATCAAATCAAATCAAATCAAATCAAATCAAATCAAATCAAATCAAATCAAATCAAATCAAATCAAATCAAATCAAATCAAATCAAACAAATCAAACAAATTGACAAATCTTGTCAAACTGTCACACCCATGACACTCCATGTTAACAAAGTTGCAATGTCTTTGTCAATCACGTGACATTTTCATCTGTGAAATATTTGGACATACAATTAAAACCTCGAGTAATTTTTGATATGATAAAAGAGAAGATTTTTGTTTGTTTTTTAACGACAAAAAAACCGCCGACAACATCACAGGCCGCCATGTGTTTAAATGAAGAGAAAAATAAGTAATATTCAGGGTGCATACAAACATGTAGTTAACCTTCCCAGATGGAAACAGGAAATGTCAGAGCAGGTCAGCCTGAGAAAAAATCAGGTAGAATAAAAATCATGTAGGGCATCAATCTAAACCCATACACCGGAAGGTAGAATAAAAATCATATCGGGCATCAATCTAAACCCATACACCGGAATGTAGAATAAAAATCATGTAGGGCATCAATCTAAACCCATACACCGGAAGGTAGAATAAAAATCATTTCGGGCATCAATCTAAACCCATACACCGGAAGGGAATAAAAATAGAATAAAAATCATTTCATGTAGGGCATCAATCTAAACCCATACACCGGAATGTAGAATAAAAAATAGGGCATCAATCTAAACCCATACACCGGAAGGTAGATGTCGGGCATCAAAAAATCATTTCATGTAGGGCATCAATCTAAACCCATACACCGGAAGGTAGAATAAAAATCATGTAGGGCATCAATCTAAACTCATACACCGGAAGGTAGAATGGAAACTGATAAAGACAGAAATAAGTTTTTTATACATCAGTTATTAACTTCATATGTTTCAAATTGATAACACTCTAGTAAGATCTTCCATCAAGCTTGCATTAAGAGTATTATTATTATTTTTATAGTATAACTGCTGGGAAGGAATACAGGAGATAGAAAAATGAAGAAATTTAATAGGATGTTAAATCACGTAGGGAAACTCATAAATGATGTAGAGCTGGAGAACTTTGAAAGTCTGTATGAGAATCAGTGCAAGATTAAACTCAGAAGTATACTTAAAGACAACACCCATCCTCTTTTCTCCATACCCAAAACAAGTAGTAGAAGCGGTAGACTTATACATTTAAAATCCCCGCACTGAGAGATATTTTAGATCTTTTCTTCCAAGCGCCATACAAAAGTTTGACCATACCTTATTTTGAAAGCACAATGGCGTTTTCCTCACAATGTTTAAGAAATGTAAATAGATGGATGGTGAATGAATGATTTATGATAGGTTGATGAATGTGTATCAAGCTAAACTGATCTGTCTATAATTATTTTTTATGTATATTGTTTCACCGCACTATTAATTTTATTCACCGTTATATTTTATAATATATACTTCTCCTAAAATTTATACATTTAATGATTATCTAAAAGTTAAATTTGTTTTTAATTTCAATGCATTGAT
>JAXRKP010000457.1:276957-302689 GCA_037039925.1 Doris montereyensis
TTCCTTAATTCTCAACTACCACTACCAGTGAAGCAGCATACAGTACACAACCCTGTTAGGCTTTCCGTACTAACACTCAGACACGATATTTCTCTATCTATAGCTGGGTACTCATTCACACATGAGTTAAAGGAAGAAAGTAGAATGAAGTTCCTTTCCTAAGAGTACAACGTTGTTAAAAAAAATATTTTTTTAAATAAATAAATAAATAAAAAATAAAAATAAATAAATAAATATATATATTATATATATATATATATATATATATATATATATATATATATATATATATATATATATATATATATATATATAAATAAACCCACCTATGCCAGCCGTGAGGCTTGAACCAGTGTCGTCGTGATTACCAGCTCACAGCACTACAGATGAGCTACACAACCCATTTAGAATTTACAAGATGGTCCTTATTCGCGATATGCACACATAAGTATGACTCAACATTCCATGTGACTTAACCCCCTTATTATTATTTTTTTATTTAGTTTCATTTGAATATACCTAAAACCACCACTAAGATCAATACAGGGTGCTTCTCAGGATTTCCCAAAACATTTAGCTCCTTACAGGGAATCTTTCAGGTAATTTAGCTCTACTGCCCTGTGAACATACAGGGAATCTTTCAGGTAATTTAGCTCTACTGCCCTTGTGAACATACAGGGAATCTTTCAGGTAATTTGGCTCTACTGCCCTGTGAACATACAGGGAATCTTTCAGTTGATTTAGCTCTACTGCCCTGTGAACATACAAGGAATCTTTCAATTGATTTAGCTCTCTGCCCTGTGAACATACAGGGAATCTTTCCAGTTGATTTAGCTCTACTGCCCTGTGAACATACAGGAATCTTTCAGTTGATTTAGCTCTACTGCCCTGTGAACATACAGGGAATCTTTTCAGTTAATTTAGCTCTGCTGCCCTGTGAACATACAGTAAATCTTTCAGGTAATTTAGCTCTACTGCCCTGTGAACATACAAGGAATCTTTCAGTTGATTTAGCTCTACTGCCCTGTGAACATACAGGAATCTTCAGTTGATTTAGCGACTGCCCTGTGAACATACAGGGAATCTTTCAGGTGATTTAGCTCTACTGCCCTGTGAACATACAGGGAATCTTTCAGTTGATTTAGCTCTTTACTGCCCTGTGAATATACAGGGAATCTTTCAGTTGATTTATGGCTCTGCTGCCCTGTGAACATACAGGGAATCTTTCAGTTGATTTAGCTCTACTGCCCTGTGAACATACAGGGAATCTTTCGAGTTGATTTAGCTCTACTGCACTGTGAACATACAAGGAATCTTTCAGTTGATTTAGCTCTCGGACTGCCCTATGAACATACAAGGGATATTTCAGTTGATTTAGCTCTGACTGCCCTATGAACATACAAGGGATCTTTCAGTTGATTTAGCTCGACTGCCCTGTGAACATACAAGGGATCTTTCAGTTGATTTAGCTCGACTGCCCTCTGTGAACATACAGGGAATCTTTCAGTTGATTTAGCTCGACTGCCCTGTGAACATACAGGGAATCTTTCAGTTGATTTAGCTCTATTGCCCTGTGAACATACAAGGGATCTTTCAGCTCAGTTGCACAAAATATGTTGATCTGCACATGGGACCTTCTTTTTAAACCGTCCGTCTTCTATGGGATTGGGTGTCGATCCATCTACCTGGACCAAGGGGGTAGTTTTGCTCGAAGATACTGAGAAAATGCGTCAACTGTTGGTGGGGTTCGAACCCACTACCTTGTGGTTGACACTTTGCCTCTGGAATACCGAGTTAATATCGAAGTTCTCGGGATGTTTTTTAAAAGTTTAGCTCGACTGCCATGTAAACACACACGATATTTCTTACCTACACAGAACATGTTTTATCTGCACACTGGACCTCCTTTTCACAGTCCGTCTCCGATGGGACTAGGGTGTCGATCGCCTACCTGGCGGGTTTTACTCGAATAACTCGAGAAATTTTGTTGTAATCCGTCACGGCTTGAACACACGACCTTTTGGTTAAGAGGTCGACACCTTAACTCCTGGATCACTGTATTTCCCGCCCCCGTTTCCCTCCCCCCGTCCCCCGATTACTATCCAGAAGTAGTGATGTCTATAAACTTATAATGCACACAGGACCTCCTTTTTATCATTCGTTTCCGATGGATTAGCTGTCGATCCACCTAGATATAATCACATCGATAAGCATTCTAAACTCGTATAGAACATGTAGTAAAAATACCAGGGGCACAGTAGTCCAGAAGCAAGGTGTCGGCCACTCAATCAAAAGGTTTTAGGTTCAAGCTCCGACAGGTTCAATACAACCCCTCACCACCCACCCACCTCCCCCCTCCTGGTCCAGGTAGGTGGATTGACGCTCAGTACCTTCGGAGACCGACGATAAAAAAAGAAGGCGCTGTGTTCAGATCACAACAGTCTTTGCCAGTTAACAATCCTTTACGAGGGGGGGGGGGTTGTAAGGCGGTCCGAGCAACAACTTGCCAAACCCCGAGATCACCTCCGTAGTGGACGTGGGTAAAGCAAATCAAATCAAAGTCAAAACACACCCGTCTTTCTACCCAGAAGCACTCATGTCAATAATCTTATAGTAACACACCCCTTTGCCATCAACACTAACACACAAGGTGCCGTTCTCTTCTGTCACAGCTCCCACCCCAGGCGTGTTGGAGACGACCTTGTTCAGCATCGTACCGCTAGACGACAGCAACCACAACTCGTCATTTTCCACCAGGAAGATGCGGCCGCTGGTGCTGTGGAGACGGGAATAGAAGAGGAATAAGATGATGTACATAGTAATGGAAGCATACAGAAGCAATATAGTGTTTAGTAATGAGGAATATTATATGAATGTGAATATTGACTAGAGCAACTACGTGTGTTAGGAAAGATCTCGGGAAGAAACAGCAGAGGATGATAAAGAACGACATACATGAACAATTTAAATAACTGGGCATCAGCAACAATAACTTCAACAGTATGTCGAATCGAGGTCATGAACCATGACGTAATGCAATTCGAATTTGAGTCCAGGGTATGAACCACTGACGTAAGGCAATCCCAAATTTGAGTCCAAGTTATGAACCACTGACGTAATGCAATCCGAATTTGAGTCCATGGTATAAACCACTGACGTAATGCAATTCGAGTTTGAGTCCATGGTATGAACCACTGACGTATTGCAATTCGAATTTGAGTCCATGGGTATAAACCACTGACGTATTGCAATTCGAGTTTGAGTCCATGGTATGAACCACTGACGTAATGCAATCCGAACTTGAGTCCATGCAGGTATGAACCACTGACGTAATGCAATTCGAATTTGAGTCCATGGTATGAACCACTGACGTAATGCAATTCGAATTTGAGTCCATGGTATGAACCACTGACGAAATGCAATCCGAATTTGAGTCCATGGTATGAACCACTGACGTAATGCAATCCGAACTTGAGTCCAGGATATGAACCACTGACGTAATGTAATCCGAACTTGAGTCCATGATATGAACCACTGACGTAAGGCAATCCGAACTTGAGTCCATGATATGAACCACTGACGTAATGCAATCCGAACTTGAGTCCATGATATGAACCACTGACGTAAGGCAATCCGAACTTGAGTCCATGTTATGAACCACTGACGTAAGGCAATCCGAACTTGAGTCCAGGGTTTTCAAGACATGGAAAGACGGCTATAAGATGTCGTGGTAGATTTGGTATTGCTTTCCACGTCAACCTAATTTTCCCCAAGACTGACTCGACTTACTGTCATTATTCCTTTGATGTTGAGTCGACATGAAGTCCAGAAAAACTTGCTCGGATTCGGGAATCAAACTTGATCGCTTCCAGATATATACCTTTTCAAATGTGTCTTTAACAGATGGAAAACTTTCTGATATAGATATGTCTAAACTTAAAGTCTGTACAATGGTATGTCATGAAAACGATGAATCATCCACCTCCTTATCGCTTGACCCTCCTCAAGTCACGTGACTGTAACACATTAATAAGCTCTACAGAAGTTTGTGTTACCTGGCACAGACTCCTTTGGATTGGTCAGTTGCTCTTTGTGACTGGAGTTGAAGGTAAACAGGCTCGCTCCGTGTGTTGGTCCATGCAAACGAGTCGCTTGGTGTCTCTGTCTGTGACAAGGATCTTGTCGTATAGCACGGACAAGTATTGAGGAACCTGGGGAAATACAAACACAAAAAGCGTATCAATGGAGTCTTATAGAGTGTGAATTGTACAATGTTTTATTCATAGTAAATGAGAACATTATTATGTGAAATGGGGACTCTGCTGCTCTTATTTTGGACTTGCGATAAATAGCAAACTCATATTCTGCTTTAGGTAGAGCAAACTCTTATTCAATGTGGATTTGCTTTAGGTAGAGCAAACTCTTATTCAATGTGGATTTAGAGCTTTTAATGTGAATTTGCTTTAGGTAGAGCAAACTCATATTCAATGTGAATTTGCTTTAGGTAGAGCAAACTCTTATTCAATGTGGATTTGCTTTAGGTAGAGCAAACTCTTATTCAATGTGAATTTGCTTTAGGTAGAGCAAACTCTTATTCAATGTGGATTTGCTTTAGGTAGAGCAAACTCTTATTTAATGTGGATTTAGAGCTTTAGGTAGAGCAAACTCTTATTCAATGTGAATTTGCTTTAGTAGAGCAAACTCTTATTCAATGTGGATTTGCTTTAGGTAGAGCAAACTCATATTCAATGACTTTAGGTAGAGCAAACTCATATTCAATGGATTTGCTTTAGGTAAAACTCACATTGAAAAAGTTGCAAAAGGTACACATTCAACGAGAAGTTGCATAAAATAGGTTGCACACAAATTCAGTGATAATTTGAAATTGGTACATGGTGTTGCTCTTATTTAATGTGAATTTGCAAAAAGGTACAACAAACGTATGTTTAGTGAGAATGTACAAAAGGTGCACCTGCAAAAAGTACATAGCGCTTATATTCCATACTAAAAATAGCAAAAGATACGCTTGCTCTTATTTAATGAGAATTTCCTGAAGCTACAACAAATGCGTATTCAATTATAATTTACAAAGGTGCACTGTGCTCCCATTCAATGAGAAACAAAAAGTACACAGCGCTCATATTCAACGAGAATTTGCAAACTATACTGTGTGGTCATATGCAACGAGAATTTGTAAACTATACTATACGGTCAAATTCAACGAGAATTTGTAAACTATACTATACGGTCAAATTCAACGAGAATTTGTAAACTATACTATGTGGTCATATGCAACGAGAATTTGTAAACTATACTATGTGGTCATATTCAACGAGAATTTGTAAACTATACTATATGGTCAAATTCAACGAGAATTTGTAAACTATACTACGTGGTCAAATTCAACGAGAATTTTGTAAACTATACTCTGTGGTTATATTCAACGAGAATTTGTAAACTATACTATATAGTCCTATTGAACAAGAATTTGTAAACTATATTTATATAGGCAAATTCAACGAGAATTTATAAACTATACTATATAGTCATATTCAACGAGAATTTGTAAACTATACTATACGGGTCATATTCAACGAGAATTTGTAAACTATACTACGTGGTGAAATTCAACGAGAATTTATAAACTATACTATATAGTCATATTCAACGAGAATTTTGTAAAATATTATACTATACGGTGAAATTCAACGAGAATTTATAAACTATACTATATAGTCATATTCAACGAGAATTTATAAACTATACTCTGTAGTCATATTCAACGAGAAGTTGTAAACTATACTATATGGTCAAATTCAACGAGAATTTGTACGAGACTTGGTGGAAGGCACCCGAACTCACTTTCGATCCAAGCTCATCTTCAATGGGATTTCGGGAAAGGTGCATAGTGGTCATATTCAAAAAGAATGTGCGAATGGCAAAGATTTGTCTAATGAAGGACTCTTTGTACAGAGGGCCAATTCTCAATGGGAATCAAGCTGATGTATAGCATTACCCATCGAGGACACTCCTATTCTCTGTCTTCTTATGTCCTATAGCCAATTTTACTTTTATTGATCTTAATGAGGTAGCTTCACGATCGTCTATCTCCAAAATTCTGAGCTTTGATTTACCTTAGAGTAAGTTGGTCCAACTGAAATGTTCTGAGCTTCCATTTACCTTTAAGTAGGCAACTCCCTGTTGGTCCATCTCAAAGTTTTGACCCTTTATTTACCTGGAAGAAGGGAGCTCCCTGTTGGTCCATCTGCAAACTTCTGAGCTTTTATTTACCTTAGAGGAACTCCTGTTGGTCCATCTCCAAATTTATGTGCTTTTATTTACCTGGAAGGAGGAAACTCATTTTTGGCCCCTCTCAAAAGTTCTAAGCTTTTATTTACCTGGAAGAAGGGAGCTCCCTGTTTGTCCATCTCCAAAGTTCTGAGCTTCCGGCCAGTGATGTCTACAATGTCCACGCTGGGGGAAGCCTACAGGTCAAGGCCAGGTTGATTGGGCTCAAGGCCGCCACTGCAAAGTAATCCTGGCGTGTGCGCACTGTGGATTGCAGGTGGAGCTCTTCTGTCTTGGTGATGATGTAGATGCATTGGTGGCCAGTGATTGCCATGACGTTGATCTGACAGATGAGAATGGGCAAGTGGACATGACTGAGGGCAAGTGGACACGACTGAGGTCAAGTGGACATGACTGAGGGCAAGTGGACATGACTGAGGTCAAGTGGACATGACTGAGGGCAAGTGGACATGACTGAGGGCAAGTGGACACGACTGAGGGCAAGTGGACACGACTGAGGGCAAGTGATTGACTGAGGGCAAGTGGACATGACTGAGGTCAAGTGGACACGACTGAAGTGGAAAAAGACTGAGGTCAAGTGGACACGACTGATGGTCAAGTGGAACCGAAAAGTGGAAGACTGAGGGCAAGTGGACATGACTGAGGGCAAGTGGACACGACTGAGGGCAAGTGGAACTGAGGGCAAAAATGACTGAGGGCAAGTGGTTTTTGACTGAGGGCAAGTGGCATGACTGAGGTCAGTGGAATGACGGAAAAACTGAGGTCAGGTGGACATTTGAGGGCAAGTGGACGACTGAGGTCAAGTGGACATGACTGAGGGCAAGTGGAACGACTGAGGTCAAGTGGAATGACTGAGTCAAGTGGACACGACTGAGGGCAAGTGGACGACTAGTGGAACCGGAAAATGTGGACATGATGAGGTCAAGTGGACATGACTGGTCAAGTGGACATGACCGGCAAGTGGTATGAATGACTGAGGTCAGGTTGTAATGATATTGATGATAATACATGTATCATGTATCACTGAACCGAAAAATGATGATATTGGTTTTGTTTCATGTTTCACTGAACCGTAAAATGATGATATTTGTTTTTGTCTCATGTATCACTGAACCGGAAAATGTGATATTTGTTTTTGTCTCATGTATCACTGAACCAGAAAAAGGTGATATTTGTTTTTGTTTTATGTATCACTGAACCGGAAAAAGATGATATTTGTTTTTGTCTCATGTATCACTGAACCGGAAAAATGTGATATTTGTTTTTGTCTCATGTATCACTGAACCGGAAAAAAGGCAATATTTGTTTTTGTTTTTATGTATCACTCTCAATGGACTTGTTTTTGTTTCATCGATGACAGATGATAATATGGACTTTTGCAAAAATAATAATTATAATTAAAAAAAATGCTAGACTTTTGGATGTAACATAGAACGTGGAGTAAATGTGATATTAAATATGAGCAAAGGCTATCACTGAACCGGTAAAGTGAAGTTAAGATGTTTCGATGCCATTACGGAACATAGACTTGTAAGAGTAAATCCCGTACTAAATATTATGGAGCAAAGCAAAATAATGATTATAATCAAAGAAAAATCCTTCGATGCCATTACGGAACATAGAACGTGAAGTAAATCCCGTACTAAATATGAGCATAGGCTATGCAGGAATAAGTAAAGTGAAGTGAAGATCCTTCGATGCCAGTACGGAACATAGAACGTAAAGTAAATCCCGTACTAAATATGAGCATAGGCTATGCAGGAATAAGTAAAGTGAAGTAAAGAAAGATCCTTCGATGCCATTACTACGGAACATAGAACCGGAGCTTATCCCGGTTTCTGTAGCGTGAAACGGAACAGTTGTTAATGATCCCCTCCTGGACAGGAAGCTCGTCTGACACGCATGTGTTTTTACCAACCAGGCTAGTGCTCGTACCCATTTTGCACCTGGGTCGAGTACGGGGAAATTTGTGTAAGGTGTCTTCCATAAGAAACACAACGTCAGCCCTAGCTTTGTCAGGATTCGAATCCAGGACATCAACATCCCGAGTCCGGCAGCCTAACCACTCGGCCACCGAAAGCTAAAGTAACATAGTTCAATTTCAATGGTACACAGGACTAGGAGTTCTGATTTTTCCAAGGCTTGCGGCACAATGTGCTAATTTGCCATGGCCTTCTACGCCGTCTTTACCGTAGATGAATTTGATTTGACCCACCTGCCCACTGTTCATTTCGCTGACGGGTCGACTGAGGAACCAGAAAAAAATTTCCCTGAATCAAACTCAGGCCTCCGGGGGTAGTCAGACGCGCAACTAACTGAGCTGCAGTGCCTGAGATCATAGAAACACAATATAGTAAACAAAACAAAATACTGCCACTGCTGTTTCTGCTACTATGAATGAGTGGAGTATTAAGGCAAGAATCATTCGTCAAGATTTTTCGAAGACTTCATGGTCAGTAAAATGGTAACCACCTTGGGCATACCTGTAGTTTAGCAATGCCCCACGGGTCAGTCCTGAGGTCCAGTCTGACAGTCGAGGGTCACCCCGCTGGTGATATGCCGGTCATCTTGACACACTTGTTCTTGTTGTCCGTGGCAACCAACTGGCCATCCTCTAGCAACAGGATGTCTTTAATGACTGGCTCATTGGAGGTCCTCGGGCATGCGCATTGGCACCTGTAGAAATATACGTTAGTCAGATGGTTACTTAGTTTGTTACAATAGTTAATATTGACAGTAGTAGTAGTAGTAGTAGTAGTAGTAGTAGTAGTAGTAGTAGTAGTAGTAGTAGTAGTAGTAGTAGTAGTAGTAGTAGTAGTAGTAGTAGTAATAGTAGCAGCAGTATAGTAGTAGTAGTAATAGTAGTAGTAGCAGTAGTAGTAGTAGTAGTAGTAGTAGTAGTAGTAGCAGTAGCAGTAGTAGTAGTAGTAGTAGTAGTAGTAGTAGTAGTAGTAGTGGTAGTAGTGGTAGTAGTGTAGTAGTAATAGTAGTAGTATTGGTATTAGTAGTAAGTAGTAGTAGTAGTAGTAAAACGAACTAGTAGTGGTAGTAGTAGTAGTAGTAGTAGTAGTAGTAGTAGTAGTAGTTAATGTAAGTAGTATTAGTAGTAGTAGTAGTAAACAGTAGATAGTAGTAGTGTATCTAAACTAAAAGAAGTTTAAATTAAATTAAGATATTGTTGGTGAAATAATATATACAAATAAGAAGTTTTTATCGTGCTGTGAAACAATAATACAATAATCAAGGACAAATCAGCTTAGCTACACACTCATCAAATTATCATAAATCATGCATTCTCAATACGTCAATTTTCATTGCTTAAACATTTGTAAGTAAAGGGCCATTATGCATTTCAAAGTTAAGTAGGTCAAAATGTCGTATAGCACTCGGAAGAACAGATTTAAAATATCTCTCAGTGTGGGATTTTAAAAGCATAAATTGACCGCTTCTACTACTTGCTTTGGGTATGGAGAAAAAGTGAAATGAAACTAAGATGAAAACAAACGCACACCCAAATCTCCACTTACTTGTTTTGTCTTGAAGGCTATGATGTGACCTTCAGAGTCTGTGCCGATCATGTTCACCAGCTGGATGAAGGTGTTTACCACAGTCTCCTCGATGTGGAAATTGTCCGGAAAGAACTCGTGTCGTTCACTTCCGGTTCCGAGTCTTTTCATACAAATACTCATACTGCAATATTAACAACATACGTGGTAATAGGCATAGTTCTATCAACTCGGAAAATCAATTTCTAGTTAGATTGTATTACAAAGAAAAAAAAGTTGTTTTTTTTTTACAAAGAAAAAAAAACATTTATTTTCTTTTATATAAAGAAAAAATAAATAATATATATAGATACTGTCTTCTCTTATAGATATAAACAACAACAACATAGATATACACACACACTTTATACACTTCATAAATATATACACACTTCCATTATAGATATATACACTTCCATTATAGATATATACACTTCCATTATAGATATATACACTTCCATCATAGATATACACACTTCCATTATAGATATACACACTTCCATTATAGATACACTCACTTCCATCATAGATATACACACTTCCATCATAGATATATACACTTCCATCATATAGATATACACACTTCCATTATAGATATACACACTTCCATTATAGATATACACACTTCCATCAAAGATATACACACTTCCATTATAGATATACACACTTCCATTATAGATATACACTTCCATTATAGATATACACTTCCATCATAGATACACACACTTCCATTATAGATATACACACTTCCATTATAGATATACACACTTCCATTATAGATATACACACTTCCATCATAGATATACACACTTCCATTATAGATATACACACTTCCATCATAGATATACACACTTCCATCATAGATATACACACTTCCATTCATAGATATATACACTTCCATTATAGATATACACACTTCCATCATAGATATATACACTTCCATTATAGATATATACACTTCCATCATAGATATACACACTTCCATCATAGATATATATACACTTCCATCATAGATATATACACTTCCATCATAGATATACACACTTCCATCATATAGATACACTTCCACATACACACTTCCATTATAGATATATACACTTCCATCATATATATACACACTTCCATCATAGATATATACACTTCCATCATAGATATATACACTTCCATTATAGATATATACACTTCCATCATAGATATATACACTTCCATTCATAGATATATACACGTCCATCAAATCCATTAAATATACACTTCCATCATACATACAATATGCCCTAGTCTGTCATTAATGTACTTGCAGTCGATTGAACAGGAAATATGGAAGAATGTAAACGTTCCCATAGTTTGAAATTATCCCAGCCTTGTAAAAAAGAAATCTTAAATATTGTACTTGTTCTGAAATTCGTAAAATATACAAGTCCATCTTAAATATTCTGTACTTGTTGTGAAATTGGTAAAAATATGGAAGTCTGTCTTAAATATTCTGTACGTGTTCTAAAATTGGTAAAAATATGGAAATCTGTCTTAAATATTCTGTACTTGTTCTGAAATTGTTAAAAATGTGGAAGTCTGTCTTAAAGGACCTGAAAAATTGGTAAACGTTGGAAGTCTGTCTTAAATATTCTGTACTAGTTCTAAAATTGGTAACGTTATGGAAATCTAACTCAAATATTGTGTACTTGTTCTAAAATTGGTAAAATTATGGAAGTCTGGTTTAAAAATTCTGTGATAACACGATCGACCAGTTCTTGGTAAATGATGGAAATCTGCTTAGATGCACTGTCCTACAATGTAACCAATCTGTCTAAAAAGTAGAAGTGCAGAAAATGGAAAAAACCCAATCTGGCTTAAATCTGGGTTTCCCTACGTTTTCTAAACTTTTTCTGGTTCTAAAAAGCCCAGTGTTATCTTTGCCATTCTAGATGCACTGTTATCTTTCCCACATTCACCAATCTGTCTAAACAGTGTTATCTTTGCCATTGTGACCGGGTTTCACAGTGTTATCTTTTGCCATTCTAGAGCACAGTGTTATCTTTGCCATTCTAGAGTACAGTGTTATCTTTGACATTCTAGAGTACAGTGTTATCTTTGACATTAGAGCACTATCTTTGACATTCTAAGCACAGTGTTATCTTTGCCATTCTAGAGCACAGTGTTATCTTTGCCATTCTAGAGCACAGTGTTATCTTTGCCATTCTAGAGCACAGTGTTATCTTTGCCATTCTAGAGTACAGTGTTATCTTTGACATTCTAGAGTACAGTGTTATCTTTGACATTCTAAGAGCACAGTGTTATCTTTGACATTCTAGAGCACAGTGTTATCTTTCATTTAGAGCACAGTGTTATCTTTGACATTCTAGAGCACAGTGTTATCTTTGACATTCTAGAGCACAGTGTTATCTTTCATTCTAGAGTACAGTGTTATCTTTGACATTCTAGAGCACAGTGTTATCTTTGCCATTCTAGAGCACAGTGTTATCTTTGCCATTCTAGAGTACAGTGTTATCTTTGACATTCAGCACAGTGTTATCTTTGCCATTCTAGTACAGTGTTATCTTTGACATTCTAGAGCACAGTGTTATCTTTGACATTCTAGAGCACAGTGTTATCTTTGACATTCTAGAGCACAGTGTTATCTTTGACATTCTAGAGCAGTGTTATCTTTGCCATTCTAGAGTACAGTGTTATCTTTGCCATTCTAGAGCACAGTGTTATCTTTGCCATTCTAGAGCACAGTGTTATCTTTGCCATTCTAGAGCACAGTGTTATCTTTGACATTCTAGGACACAGTGTTATCTTTGCCATTCTAGAGCACAGTGTTATCTTTGCCATTCTAGAGCACAGTGTTATCTTTGCCATTCTAGAGTACAGTGTTATCTTTGCCATTCTAGAGTACTTTGCCATTCTAGAGTACAGTGTTATCTTTGCCATTCTAGAGTACAGTGTTATCTTTGCCATTCTAGAGAGCACAGTGTTATCTTTGCCATTTAGAACAGTGTTATCTTTGGCATTCTAGAGCACAGTGTAAAAAAAGGACGGGAACATTGATTGACTAATGGTAACAGGTGGGTGGAGGGCAGCAGAACGTGGGGAGCGACTGAATGAGTAAAAAAAAACAAATGAAAATATCTCAAATGAGGTCCTTTGTACAAAATGCAACAATCTGTCCACGTTAAAGATCCTTTGGCTGTTTTCAGAGCAGTCTGGACAAGACGTTACATTAAATTCCTACCACAAATCCTGAAATTACCTTAACTTCAAAGCAGCCAGGTCTCACCTGTTCCACTACAGTATCCCCAGACGACGCCAGGTCGTAGTCACAGCCACACTCATCCAGCCAGGTGACGTAAGTGCGCAGGTCTTTCATGGCAGACAGGTAGGTGCAAGTCTTGTCTGTTACAGCCCCCCTAGGCCCACGTTGTCTGGAAAACAAATATGTACAGGAAGTGTTTTAAAATAGAATAACTCTACCCCCGCCCCACAGTCCCCACAGTCCCACACCCGTGGTGTCCAGTGGCCAGATGGCCAGGCTGCCGGACTTGAGATCATGAGATCTCGGATTTAATCTTTAGCAGAGCTTGGTACGTTCGACATCGTGTTTCTTTGAGAAAGTCACTTTAACACCCATGTTCACTATCCCACCCAGGGTGTAAATGGGTACAAGCACTAGCTTTGGGGTGGAAACTTGTGCCAGACGAGTGTCCGCGTCATGTCAAAGAGACGATTATTATTACCAATTTCGCTTCACAATATAGAAACCGGGATAAGCTCCGGCACTATGTGCCTAATAGTCCTGAAGGAACACCACGTTTCCTGTCCTCTCCCACCGCAGCCTTTCCCAACCACCTGGCGATACACTACACTCCTACCACACCTCATATAGACTTATACACTACACTCTACCTTACACCTCATATAGACTTATACACTACACTCTACCTTACACCTCATATAGACTTATACACTGTACTCTACATACACCTCATATAGACTTATACACTACACTCTACCTTACACCTCATATAGACTTATACACTACACTCTACCACACCTCATATAGACTTACTACACTACACCTCATATAGACTTATACACTACACTCACCTCATATAGACTTATACACTACACTCTACCACACACCTCATATAGACTTATACACTACACTCTACCACACCTCATATAGACTTATACACTACCTCTACACACCTCATATAGACTTATACACTACACTCTACCACACCTCATATAGACTTATACACTACACTCTACCTTACCTCATATAGACTTATACACTACACTCTACCTTACACCTCATATAGACTTATACACTACACTCTATCACACCTCATATAGACTTATACATACCTCTACCACACCTCTAGACTTATACACTACACTCTCACACACCTCATATAGACTTATACACTACACTCTACCACACACCTCATATAGACTTATACACTACACTCTACCACACACCTCATATAGACTACACTCCACTCTACACACCTCATATAGACTTATACACTACACTCTACCACACACCTCATATAGACTTATACACTACACTCTATCACACACCTCATATAGACTTATACACTACACTCTACCTCATATAGACTTATACACTACACTCTACCACACACCTCATATAGACTTATACACTACACTCTATCACACACACCTCATATAGACTTATACACTACACTCTATCACACACCTCATATAGACTTATACACTACACTCTATCACACACCTCATATAGACTTATACACTGTACTCTATCACACACCTCATATAGACTTATACACTACACTCTACCACACACCTCATATAGACTTATACACTACACTCTACCACACACCTCAAATAGACTTATACACTACACTCTACCACACACCTCATATAGACTTATACACTACACTCTACCACACACCTCATATAGACTTATACACTACACTCTACCACACACCTCATATAGACTTATACACTACACTCTACACACCTCATATAGACTTATACACTACCTCTACCCACACACCTCATATAGACTTATACACTACACTCTACCTTACACCTCATATAGACTTATACACTACATTCTACCTTACACCTCATATAGACTTATACACTACACTCTACCATCACACCTCATATAGACTTATACACTACACTCTACCACACACCTCATATAGACTTATACACTACACTCTACCACACACCTCATATAGACTTATACACTACACTCTACCACACACCTCATATAGACTTATACACTACTCTACCTTACACCTCATATAGACTTACACACTGTACTCTATCCCACACCTCATATAGACTTATACACTACACTCTATCACACACCTCATATAGACTTATACACTACACTCTATCACACACCTCATATAGACTTATACATACACTACCACACACCTCTATCACACCCCTCATATAGACTTATACACTACACTCTACCACACACCTCATATAGACTTATACACTACACTCTACCACACACCTCATATAGACTTATACACTACATTCTACCACACACCTCATATAGACTTATACACTACACTCTACCACACACCTCATATAGACTTATACACTACACTCTATCACACACCTCATATAGACTTATACACTGTACTCTACCACACACCTCATATAGACTTATACACTACACTCTATCACACACCTCATATAGACTTATACACTACACTCTATCACACACCTCATATAGACTTATACACTACACTCTATCACACACCTCATATAGACTTATACACTACACTCTACACACACCTCATATAGACTTATACACTACATTCTACCACACACCTCATATAGACTTATACACTACACTCTACCACACACCTCATATAGACTTATACACTACACTCTACCACACACCTCATATAGACTTATACACTACACTCTACCACACACCTCATATAGACTTATACACTACACTCTACCACACACCTCATATAGACTTATACACTACCACACACCTCACTCTACCACACACCTCATATAGACTTATACACTACACTCTACCTTACACCTCATATAGACTTATACACTACACTCTACCACACACCTCATATAGACTTATACACTGTACTCTACCACACACCTCATATAGACTTATACACTACATTCTACCTTACACCTCATATAGACTTATACACTACACTCTACCACACACCTCTCATATAGACTTTACACTACATTCTACATTACACCTCATATAGACTTATACACTACACTCTACCACACACCTCATATAGACTTATACACTACATTCTACCACACACCTCATATAGACTTATACACTGTACTCTACCACACACCTCATATAGACTTATACACTACACTCTACCACACACCTCATATAGACTTATACACTACATTCTACCTTACACCTCATATAGACTTATACACTACATTCTACCTTACACCTCATATAGACTTATACACTACATTCTACCACACACCTCATATAGACTTATACACTACATTCTATCACACACCTCATATAGACTTATACACTACATTCTACCACACACCTCATATAGACTTATACACTACACTCTACCACACACCTCATATACACTTATAGACTTACATTCTACCACTACACCTCTAGACTTATACACTACATTCTCTACACACCTCATATAGACTTATACACTACTCTCCACACACCTCATATAGACTTATACACTACACTCTACCACACACCTCATATAGACTTATACACTACACTCTACCACACACCTCATATAGACTTATACACTACATTCTACCTCACACCTCATATAGACTTATACACTACACTCTACCACACACCTCATATAGACTTATACACTACACTCTACCACACCTCATATAGACTTATACACTGTACTCTACCACACACCTCATATAGACTTATACACTACACTCTACCACACACCTCATATAGACTTATACACTACACTCTACCACACACCTCATATAGACTTATACACTACACTCTACCACACACCTCATATACAGACTTATACACTACACTCTACCACACACCTCATATAGACTTATACACTACACTCTACCACACACCTCATATAGACTTATACACTACATTCTACCACACACCTCATATAGACTTATACACTACACTCTACCACACACCTCATATAGACTTATACACTACACTCTACCACACACCTCATATAGACTTATACACTGTACTCCCCACACACCTCATATAGACTTATACACACTACACTCTACCACACACCTCATATAGACTTATACACTACACTCTACCACACACCTCATATAGACTTATACACTACACTCTACCACACACCTCATATAGACTTATACACTACACTCTACCACACACCTCATATAGACTTATACAGACTTATACCACACCTCAAATAGACTTATACACTACACTCTACCACACACCTCATATAGACTTATACACTACACTCTACCACACACCTCATATAGACTTATACACTATACTCTCTACACACACCTCATATAGACTTATACACTACACTCTACCACACACCTCATATAGACTTATACACTACACTCTACCACACACCTCATATAGACTTATACACTGTACTCTACCACACACCTCAAATAGACTTATACACTCACCTCATATAGACTTATACACTACACTCTACCACACACCTCATATAGACTTATACACTACACTCTACCACACACCTCATATAGACTTATACACTACACTCTACCACACACCTCATATAGACTTATACACTACACTCTACCACACACCTCATATAGACTTATACACTACACTCTACCACACACCTCATATAGACTTATACACTACACTCTACCACACACCTCATATAGACTTATACACACTCTACCACACACCTCATATCACTACATCACACACCTCATATAGACTTATACACTACACTCTACCACACACCTCATATAGACTTATACACTACACTCTACCACACCTCATATAGACTTATACACTACACTCTACCACACCTCATATAGACTTATACACTACACTCTACCACACACCTCATATAGACTTATACACTACACTCTACCACACACCTCATATAGACTTATACACTACACTCTACCACACACCTCATATAGACTTATACACTACACTCTACCACACACCTCATATAGACTTATACACTACACTCTACCACACACCTCATATAGACTTATACACTACACTCTACCACACACCTCATATAGACTTATACACTGTACTCTCACACCTCATATAGACTTATACACTACACACACCTCATCATAGACTTATACACTACACTCTACCACACACCTCATATAGACTTATACACTACATTCTATCACACCTCATATAGACTTATACACTACACTCTACCACACACCTCATATAGACTTATACACTACACTCTACCACACACCTCATATAGACTTATACACTACACTCTACCACACACCTCATATAGACTTATACACTACTCTCTACCACACACCTCATATAGACTTATACACTACACTCTACCACACACCTCATATAGACTTATACACTACACTCTACCACACACCTCATATAGACTTATACACTACATTCTACACACACCTCATATAGACTTATACACACTCTACCACACTCATATACCTGCACACTCACACACTCTAGACTTACACACCTCATATAGACTTATACACTGTACTCTACCACACACCTCATATAGACTTATACACTACACTCTACCACACACCTCATATAGACTTATACACTACACTCTACCACACACCTCATATAGACTTATACACTACACTCTACCACACACCTCATATAGACTTATACACTACACTCTACCACACACCTCATATAGACTTATACACTACACTCTACCACACCTCATATAGACTTATACACTACACTCTACCACACCTCAAATAGACTTATACACTACACTCTACCACACACCTCATATAGACTTATACACTACACTCTACCACACACCTCATATAGACTTATACACTACACTCTACCACACACCTCATATAGACTTATACACTACACTCTACACACACCTCATATAGACTTATACACTACACTCTACACACACCTCATATAGACTTATACTACACTCTACCACACACCTCATATAGACTTATACACTACACTCTACCACACACCTCATATAGACTTATACACTACACACTCTACCACACACCTCATATAGACTTATACACTGTACTCTACCACACACCTCATATAGACTTATACACTACACTCTACCACACACCTCATATAGACTTATACACTACACTCTACACACACACCTCATATAGACTTATACACGACACTCTACCACACACCTCATATAGACTTATACACTACATTCTACCACACACCTCATATAGACTTATACACTACACTCTACCACACACCTCATATAGACTTATACACTACACCTCTACCACACACCTCATATATAGACTTATACACTACACTCTACCACACACCTCATATAGACTTATACACTACATTCTACCACACACCTCATATAGACTTATACACTACACTCTATACACACACCTCATATAGACTTATACACTACACTCTACCACACACCTCATATAGACTTATACACTACATTCTACACACACCTCATATAGACTTATACACTACACTCTACCACACACCTCATATAGACTTATACACTACATTCTACCACACACCTCATATAGACTTATACACTACCACACTCTACTACACACCTCATATAGACTTATACACTACACTCTACCACACACCTCATATAGACTTATACACTACACTCTACCACACCTCTCATATAGACTTATACACTACACTCTACCACACACCTCATATAGACTTATACACTACACTCTATCACACACCTCATATAGACTTATACACTACACTCTACCACACACCTCATATAGACTTATACACTACACTCTACCACACACCTCATATAGACTTATACACTGTACTCTACCACACACCTCATATAGACTTATATACTACACTCTACCACACACCTCATATAGACTTATACACTCTACCTTACACTCTACCACACACCTCATAGGACTTATACACTACCACACTCTACACTCTACCACACACCTCATATAGACTTATACACTACACTCTATCACACACCTCATATAGACTTATACACTACACTCTACCACACACCTCATAGACTTATACACTACACTCTACCACACCTCATATAGACTTATACACTACACTCTACCACACCTCATATAGACTTATACACTCCATTCTACCCTCACAGACTCAAACTAGACTTATACACTACACTCTACACTCACACACCTCATATAGACTTATACACTACACTCTACCACACCTCATATAGACTTATACACTACACTCTATTACACCTCATATAGACTTATACACTACCACACTCTATAGACTTATAGACACACCTCATATAGACTTATACACTACACTCTACCACACACCTCATATAGACTTATACACTACACTCTACCACACACCTCATATAGACTTATACACTACACTCATATACACACCTCATATAGACTTATACACTACACTCTACCACACACCTCATATAGACTTATACACTACACTCTACACACCTCATATAGACTTATACACTACACTCTATACCACACCTCATATAGACTTATACACTACACTCTACACACACCTCATATAGACTTATACACTACACTCTACCACACACACCTCATATAGACTTATACACTACACTCTACCACACACCTCATATAGACTTATACACTCACACACACTCTACCACACACCTCATATAGACTTATACACTACACTCTACCACACACCTCATATAGACTTATACACTACATTCTACCACACACCTCATATAGACTTATACACTACATTCTATCACTTACACCTCATATAGACTTATACACTACACTCTACCACACACCTCATATAGACTTATACACTACTCTACCACACCTCATATAGACTTATACACTACACTCTACCACACACCTCATATAGACTTATACACTACACTCTCTATACCACACCTCATATAGACTTATACACTGTACTCTACCACACACCTCCATATAGACTTATACACTACACTCTACCACACCTCATATAGACTTATACACTACCTCATACTCTACCACACACCTCATATAGACTTACACACTACACTCTACCACACACCTCATATAGACTTATACACTACACTCTATCACCACCTCATATAGACTTATACACTACATTAGACCACACTACTCTCACACCTCATATAGACTTATACACTACACTCTACCACACACCTCATTCATATAGACTTATACACTACATTCTACCACACACCATATAGACTTATACACTACATCTACCACACACCTCATATAGACTTATACACTACATTCTACCACACACCTCATATAGACTTATACACTACCTCTATACCACTCACCTCATATAGACTTATACACTACATTCTCCTACACACCTCATATAGACTTATACACTACATTCTACCACACACCTCATACAGACTTATACACTACCACTCTACCACACACCTCATATAGACTTATACACTACACTCTACCTACATCTCATATAGACTTATACACTACATTCTACCTTACATCTCATATAGACTTATACACTACACCTCTAGACCACAGGTTACACACCTCATATAGACTTATACACTACTCTCTACCACACTCTATCACACACCCCTACCACCTCGCATAGACTTATACATTCTTCTACCATACTAGACATTACACCTCATATAGACTTATACACTACATTCTACCACACACCTCATATAGACTTATACACTACATTCTACCACACACCTCATATAGACTTATACACTACACTCTATCACACACCTCATATAGACTTATACACTACACTCTACCACACACCTCATATAGACTTATACACTACACTCTACCACACACCTCATATAGACTTATACACTACACTCTACCACACACCTCATATAGACTTATACACTACATTCTACCACACACCTCATATAGATTACACTACACTCTACCACACACCTCATATAGACTTATACACTACACTCTACCACACACCTCATATAGACTTATACACTACACCTCTACTTATACACCTCATATAGACTTATACACTACATTCTACCACACACCTCATATAGACTTATACACTACACTCTACCACACACCTCATATAGACTTATACACCACACTCTACCACCACACCTCATATAGACTTATACACTACACTCTACATTAGACACCTCATACCTCACACTTATACACTACACTCTACTCACACACCTCATATAGACTTATACACTACATTCTACCACACCTCATATAGACTTATACACTACATTCTACCTCACACCTCATATAGACTTATACACTACACTCTACCACACACCTCATATAGACTTATACACTACATTCTACACACACCTCATATAGACTTATACACTACATTCTACCACACACCTCATATAGACTTATATACTACACTCTACCACACCTCATATAGACTTATACACTACATTCTACCTTACACCTCATATAGACTTATACACTACATTCTACCACACACCTCATATAGACTTATACTACCTACACTCTACCTTACACCTCATATAGACCTTATACACTTATACACTCTACCACACACCTCATATAGACTTATACACTACACTCTACCACACACCTCATATAGACTTATACACTACACTCTACCACACACCTCATATAGACTTATACACTGTATTCTACCACACACTCATATAGACTTATACACTACACTCTACCACACACCTCATATAGACTTATACACTACACTCTACCACACACCTCATATAGACTTATACACTACACTCTACATTCTACACACCTCATATAGACTTATACACTACACTCTACCACACACCTCATATAGACTTATACACTACATTCTACCACACACCTCATATAGACTTATACACTACACCTCATATAGACTTATACACTACACTCTACACACCTCATATAGACTTATACACTACACTCTATCACACACCTCATATAGACTTATACATTCTACCACACCTCATATAGACTTATACACTACACCTACCACACACCTCATATAGACTTATACACTACACTCTACCACACACCTCATATAGACTTATACACTACACTCTACCACACACCTCATATAGACTTATACACTACATTCTACCACACACCTCATATAGACTTATACACTACACTCTACCACACACCTCATATAGACTTATACACTACACTCTACCACACACCTCATCCCTGCCACACTCTATATAGACTTATACACTACATTATCTCTACCACACCTCATATAGACTATACATACACTCTACCACACACCTCATATAGACTTATACACTACATTCTACATCACACCTCATATAGACTTATACACTACACTCTACCTTACACCTCATATAGACTTATACACTACACTCTACCTATACACACCTCATATAGACTTATACACTGTACTCTACCTTACACCTCATATAGACTTATACACTACATTTCTACCATACACCTCATATAGACTTATACACTACATTCTACCACACACCTCATATAGACTTATACACTACTCTACCACACACCTCATATAGACTTATACACTACATTCTACCACTCACACCTCATATAGACTTATACACTACACTCTACCACACCTCATGTAGACTTATACACTACATTCTACCACACCTCATATAGACTTATACACTACATTCTACCACACCTCATCTAGACTTATACACTACACTCTATACACACACCTCATATAGACTTATACACTACATTCTACCACACACCTCATATAGACTTATACACTACATTCTACCATACACCTCATATAGACTTATACACTACATTCTACCACACACCTCATATAGACTTATACACTACATTCTCTATCACACCTCATATAGACTTATACACTACACTCTACCACACACCTCATATAGACTTATACACTACATTCTACCACACACCTCATATAGACTTATACACTACATTCTACCACACACCTCATATAGACTTATACACTACACTCTACCACACACCTCATATAGACTTATACACTACACTCTACCTTACACCTCATATAGACTTATACACTACACTCTACCACACACCTCATATAGACTTATAGACTTATACATTCTACCACACACCTCATATAGACTTATACACTACATTCTACCACACACCTCATATAGACTTATACATACACACCTCTACCACACACCTCATATAGACTTATACACTACATTCTACCACACACCTCATATAGACTTATACACTACATTCTACCACACACCTCATATAGACTTATACACTACATTCTACCTCATATAGACTTATCACATTCTACCACACACCTCATATAGACTTATACACACTACACTCTACACTCACACCTCATATAGACTTATACACTACATTCTACCACACACCTCATATAGACTTATACACTACACTCTATACACCACACCTCATATAGACTTATACACTACACTCTACCACACACCTCATATAGACTTATACACTACACTACCTTACACCTCACCTTATATAGACTTATACACTACACTCTATCACACACCTCATATAGACTTACACTACACTCTATCACACACCTCATATAGACTTATACACTACACTCTACCACACCTCATATAGACTTATACACTACACTCTACCACACCTCATATAGACTTATACACTACACTCTACCACACACCTCATATAGACTTATACACTACACTCTACCACACACCTCATATAGACTTATACACTACACTCTACCACATACCTCATATAGACTTATACACTACACTCTCCACACACCTCATATAGACTTATACACTACATTCTACCCACACCTCATATAGACTTATACACTACATTCTACACCACACACCTCATATAGACTTATACATACAGTTACATCTCATATAGACTTATACACTACATTCTACCTTACACCTCATATAGACTTATACACTACATTCTACCTTACATCTCATATAGACTTATACACTACATTCTACCTTACACCTCATATAGACTTATACACTACATTCTACCTTACATCTCATATAGACTTATACACTACATTCTACCACACCTCATATAGACTTATACACTACATTCTACCTTACACCTCATATAGAACTTATACACTACATTCTACCTTACACCTCATATAGACTTATACACTACATTCTACCTTACACCTCATATAGACTTATACATACATTCTACCTAATCATATATGTACACTATATTCTACCTTACATCTCATATAGACTTATACACTACATTCTACATCTCATAGACTTATATTTCACATTCTACCTTACACCTCTATAGACTTATACACTACATTCTACCTTACACCTCATATAGACTTATACACTACATTCTACCTTACACCTCATATAGACTTATACACTACATTCTGCCACACACCTCATATAGACTTATACACTACACTCTATCACACACCTCATAGACTTATACACTACATTCTACCACACACCTCATATAGACTTATACACCTACACTCTACCACACACCTCATATAGACCTACACTACTCTCACCTTACACTTATACACTACACTCATACTCACACACCCATATAGACTTACAGCACTGTACTCTACCACACCTCATAGAGTTATACACTACACTCTACCACACCTCATATAGACTTATACACTAGACTCTACCTCACACCTCAAA
>JAXRKP010000458.1:0-47500 GCA_037039925.1 Doris montereyensis
TGTCACTTATTGTCATATTTCGCCTTCTTATTGCTAGATAACTGCAATGTACTTACTAGATCTACCACTACATTGATGAAATGTTTCCGGCTTACTTCTTATTGCTAGACAACTGCAAAGTACGAGATCTACCAGATTGATGAAATGTTTCCTTCTTATTGCTAGATAACTGCAATGTACTACTACACTAGATTTACCACATTGATGAAATGTTTCCGGCTTACTTCTTATTGGTAGATCGCTGCAATGTACGAGATCTACCACATTGATGAAATGTTTCCGTCTTACTTCTTATTAGTAGATAACTGCAGTATACGAGATCTACCACATTGATGAAATGTTTCCGGCTTACTTCTTATTGGTACATCACTGCAGCATGCGAGATCTCCCACATTGACTAAATGTTTTCTTCTTATTGCTAGATAACTGCAGTGTACTTCTAGATGTAGTACATTGATTAAATGTTTTCTTATTGCTAGATTACTGCAATGTACTTACTAGATGTACCACATTGATGACATGTTTTTCTTCTTATTGCTAGATAACTGCAGTGTACTTCTAGATGTAGCAAATTGATGAAATGTTTTCCTCTTATTGCTAGATAACTGCAGTGTACTTCTAGATATAGGATATTGATGAAATGTTTTCTTCTGATTGCTAGATAACTGCAGTGTACTTCTAGATGTACGATATTGATGAAATGTTTTCTTCTTATTGCTAGATAACTGCAGTGTACCTCTAGATGTACGATATTGATGAAATGTTTTCTTCTAATTGCTAGATAACTGCAGTGTACTTCAAGATGTAGGATATTGATGAAATGTTTTCTTCTGATTGCTAAATAACTGCAGTGTATTACTAAATCTACCACATTGATGAAATGTTTCCTTCTTATTGCTAGATAACTGCTAACTGCATTGTACTACTAGATCTACCACATTGATTAAATGTTTTCTTCTTATTTTATTGCTAGATCTCTGCAGTGAACTAGATCTATCATGTTGATGAACTGTTTCCTTCTTATTGGTAGATCACTGCAGTGTACTAGTACTAGATTTACCACTAGTAGTAATACCACATATGAAATGTTGCTTTGTTATTGGTAGATCACTGCAATGTACTAGATTTACCATATGATGAAATGCTTCCTTCTTATTGCTAATCTAGATCACGGCAGACACTGCAGTGTACAATTATATCATTATCTTGTCGATGAAATGTGTCTTTCTTATTGGTAGATCACTGCAGTGTACTAGATCTATCATGTCGATAAAATGTTTCTTTCTTATTGGTAGATGACTCCAGTGCATTAGATTTTAGGACGAGATGAAATATGTTGATGAAAGTGAAATTATTCTTTGTTATTGGTAGATCATTGCAGTGTACTACTACTAGATCACGTTATTGAGTGAAATGTTTCTTTCTTATGAAAGTGATGACAGCCAATGAAGGTGATAATAATGACAAACAACGAAAGTTATGACAATGATGGCAGACAAAAAAGTGTTGAAAGAGATGACAATGAATGAAAATCCTGACACTGACAGTAGTGACAATCACAGACAATATGTGCAATGACCAAACACCAACAAAGTTAGAACAAATTTAGAATTATTTGCACCAAAATGGCTGTTTATTAGGAAGAATTCCTTCCCTCCCTGTCCTCCTCTTCTTTTTTCTAGCCCTACCCATGGGACTCAATGGGAAGCTAATGCTGAGATACAAAACAGATTGTATGTCTTTCTTTGAACAAATCTTAACTGAAAGAACAATGAGCACACATGCACACTTAGGGGCGGGGGGGGGGGGGGTGATAACAGAGTAAAGTGTGGCCATTGCTTCTGTTGTTTACTTAACAGTTGCAGCACCAGGGAGTGAAACGGCCCTGACTACGAAATAAACTTTGACATGGCTAAACAAATCCAAACACAAATTAAGCCTCATTTTTTCCCCTTCCTAGTCCAGAGGCAAAATGTAGGCCTCTCAACAAAAAGGTTGCATGTTCGTGCACAACATGTTCAACAGTTTTCTCAAGTTTAAAACAAAAAAGTAAAACCCACACCCCTCTTGTCCCAGTAAGTGCATCGACACCTTGTCCACTCAGAGACGGATGATAATAAAAGAGGTTTTGTGTGTAAATGATAGTAAATCAGATCAAAATTTAAAGATCCCTAGCAAAACCCTTGATAGCACCTTCGCTGTGCATGTGGGTAAGACCAATAAATGAAATCAAAAACCTTTTTTCTGTTTTCTTTTCTTTCTTATTTTTTTGGTTCTACCTTATGAGAGAGCCAAGACAGGCACTTGCTGTCACGACTTGTGCACACAACCGTATTTAATACTTTCTATCCTCTTCACCAATTCCTTTAAAGAATTATAAAATTGAACAACATCAAAACAAAACATCATATTGTATCATAGTCATCAAATTCAGAAAAACCTGACAAACTGTCTGCAACAAAGACAGTATTACACTTACAAAGAAATAGATGGGAGAGAAAAAAAACCCACAACAGCGACAACACAATTACATGACACGTTAATGGAGAAGGGGGGGGGGGGGGAGGGGGGGGGGAGAAAAAAAATGACAACACACTTTGTCATTATATTACGCACACCATCCACAAGTTAATTGTGTTGTCCGTGTTTTCTGCCGATGATGTGGCTCAGTTGCAGTGAATTAGTCTCGCCTACCTGGCAGTCAGGCCGTGAAAGAAAGAAAAGATAAAGAGTACACGTACCATGATGGATTAAAAAACATTAAAAGAAAAGAAAGAAATAGAGACAAGGGCACCCTACCTTGATATCTGTTACATTGTAGTGTTTGACATATGGGAATGGAGGCACATGAAGATAAGATATGGATGGAAATTAATAATAAATCTTCCACAAAACTAGGTACAATAATACTCATACCAAAATGACAGTATGCATCATAAATATTGTAGCATCAGGGAAGAGAAACAAGATAGGAAAAGAAAGTTGAAGCATGGTAAAGAAAACTGTATTACGTTGTGATTTCTTCAGACATGACAAATCAATTATGAAAAAGCAAAAAAAAAAAATTCAAATTAATTATTCTAATGGGTTTTTTTATCCTCATATCTATGATCATCTTTATGTTCTAACAACAAAAAAATGTTTTGTATTTTTCCACTCCGATATTGGGCATCATTTTGTTGTTTGTTGAAAATAAGAGTAAATGCTCATAGATATAGAGTTTATCCCAGTTTTGATAGCATAACCTGCTGGACGGCACTACTCTTTCTCAGGTTTTCACTTCCCAGCTGGTATTGGTACTCATTTGAACTTAGGTCAGTGGGAAAATCTGTGTCTTTTTTTCCAACGGACTACTAGTACTACTTCAGACTCCATGAGCCAGGATTCCAAACCAGGACCTCACAATTCCAAGTCTGACAGCCTCACAATCAGGTGACAGATGCCATACTTGCTTCATTTCTATTTCTATAGGAGGCATTCGCTAATCATGGCTACTTCTTAAATAATGTTGAAGTAGACATTTTTGTTACAATTGTTACTTGGTCTTTCTTAGAACAGTTCTTTTCATGAACTTTACGGTGTTCACCTTGGTCGTGCTTGTGCAGATTTGCAAAGACCACGTTCTTTCCGTACTACTGTCCATGTGACCAGGTGACCTGCTAACCTTTGGCCTTTTACACTGGTTTGTCACTAGGCAATTAATTGAACCGTCTTCGGATTCCCACCCCGAACTAATTCTTGATGTCGTAAGTGGCATGCACCAACGTTTTTTGTACGGCGTACTTGCGTGTGAGTGAACAGTTTTATTGCTCCCCTTTCTCGCATTGGCCGAATCAGTGTGCCTTCGGATCTCTGTGGCAAGCGATATCCATGCGCTCACCACCTCAGTGTTAAAGAGCTATTTCTTGCATTACATTTTCACAAAACTGATGACTTTTGAAAAAGCAAACAATCTGACTATAAATCTTTATCCTTCTCTGTCCGTTGTCTCAATTTTAACATGAGGATTGTGAATTCTAGTGACCCCCCCAATTGTTGTTCTGACCTACTTTCTTAAATGCCTGTTTCGCCTCAATGCCCCACTTTCCCTGCTTCCCACGCACTGGGCATTTAGGCGGTCTCTGTATGATTTTAAATCTTTTTCTAATTATTGCTTTTAGTGATGCTGTTCTACTACAAAAGCTCTTAAGTTCACATGATTTTAGCCATGGTCAATCTGGGAAATTCAGATCGCGATTGGAAAAGATATCATTCTTACACTTTACATTAATGCTTTCCATTTTGGACTAGATTGTGTGTGTGTGTGTGTGCGTTTTCTTTTCAAACTTCATGAACTTTAATATAAAGGGTTAGAAACAGAAAAAAGTGACCCCCTTTTTAATGTTTATATCATATTCGGATTAGACTGACTTTGAAGATGAGCATTAATATTAGGCGTACCCTCATCAACCTTTCACACCAACAGTATTTACAGCCACACAAGCTACCAAAACTTGAAAATCAACATTGGACAATAAAAACAAATATCCACAAAAAATATAACGAAAGCAGATAATCTAAACAGAGGAGGCAAACGAGTGAAAACACGTTGTAAAAACACATCTTGTAACAACTAATCCTTACCCCAAAAAAAACAAACAAGCAAAACACTATACCAGCACAATAGAAGCTAGTTCACCTTCTCCTTCTGATATGCATTTTTTGAAGAAATGATGGACACATCTGAAATCGTGTCTTTTTTTTCCTTTTCTCATCGAGGAAGAAAATTGAAAACATAATAACAACAATTTAACAAAAAGGGCTGAATATTGTTTAACACAGTTTTTAGTTTTAATCATAATGAGCTAGAAAATGGCAGAACACTGAGACAGAAAGAAAAAAAGCAATAAAATGCAAACTAAAAACCAAAAAGCATAAAGTTTTACTAAATCCTGTCACTTGGTATTAATCAGAAGATCTCATCTCCTGCATTCAGAAAACCATGTTAAAAAAACATAAAAATAAAAAACAAAGACAAAACCTATATCTGACACATGAAAAAGCAACCATTGTTTCAATTCTGTTTCCAAATTCAACTGCATCACAAGTCAGGAGACAAACAAACTTTAGTCTAATACCGGTAGCGCAACGTCAAACTGTACAAGTTTCACCTTTGAAAAATGCACAGCTAATTAGACCTTGGTATAACGCACAATAGTTTGACCTTGGTATAACGCACAACTAGTTTGACCTTAGTATAACGCAGATCTAAGTTTGATCTTGGTATAACGTATAGCTAGTTTCATCTTGGTATCACACTACAGCTAGCTTGACCTTGGTATACCGAACGCACGCTAGTTTCACCTTGGTATCACATAGCTAGCTTGACCTTGTTATAATGAACACACAGCTAGTTTCATCTACTTTCACATTGGTATAACGCATAGCTAATTTCACCTTGGTATAACGAACACACCAGCTAGTTTCATCTTGGTATAACACACAGTTAGTTTGACCTTGGTATAACGTCCGCTAATTTGACCTTGGTATAACACAGAGCGAAGTTTGATCGGTATAACGTACAGCTAGTTTCATCTTGGTATCACGCACAGCTAGCTTGATCTTGGTATACCAAACGCACAGCTAGTTTCACCTTGGTATCACGAATAGCTAGATTGACCTCGGTATATTTAACACACAGCTAGTTTCACCTTGGCATAATGCACAGCTAGTTTCACTTTGGTATCAGTAATATCACACATAGCTAATTTCACCTTGGTATAATGAACACACAGCTAGTTTCATCTTGGTATAGCGCACAGCTAATTGGCCTTGGCAAAACGCCCAGGTAGTTTGACATTGGTATGATGCACAGCTAATTTGACCTTGGTATAATGCACAGCTAGTTTGACCTTGGTATAACGCACAGCTAGTTTCGCCTTGATATACAGTAGTCGCTGGATTAACACACTTCATAAAAGCACACTCTGCATAAACGCATGCCTACATCTGCTGACCGAAGTTTACTATATATTATAACAGTGTGTAAAGACACGGTCAACACACTTAAAGGCACGCTTTTCTCTGAATGCAATTTCCTACCTGTCCATTATTGTACTCCAAATCGGTCTTTAGTTGTGTAGCGTCAGTGAGATTGTTGTCAGGTACGAGAACAAATAACAACTGTAGCAAACAATATTAGTTAATAGGACAAATGTGTTGAGTCTTCTTAATCTTCTGTCATTATCATGTCTGGTTTTACGTTAAATCGTTGTCTATCCAAGCACTACCAAGACACAGGTGTCAGACAGTTTTATGTCATGTCTAGACCACTCTATCCCGCCTCGTTACGAATCATAAGTCTCTATGATTTCCTGACGATCAAAGACTTAAGACTGGCTATCCAGACTTTATGCTGGATCATAAATTTATCGATCGCTAATCCGAAAGACGTCTCATTGCATAGGGTTAGGATTGAGAAAATAGACTACTTATATGTTTGGCTTCGACAATGAAAATGCAAGGAGAATACACGTTGCAGAGGACAGGTGACATGCATACACGGCACAGACAGTAAGGAGTGTGAGGGCGAGTCTAATGGCCAAGGCCCCTAGTGATTGGCTCTCAACCATATTGTATGCACGTGTGATGATTTACAATTTATGTGTATGACACCTTTTCACCTGCAGACCTTCTGCATAACATAAGTTATCTCCTGTTGAGTTCCCATAAACTCACGGTATGCATAAAAGCGCACTTTTCCAGCTCACAAAGTGTGCGTTTATCAAGTGACTTCTGCATCGCACAACTAGTTTGACCTTGGTACATGTATAACCCACAGCTAGTTTGACCGCTGTATAACGCATAGCTAGTTTGACCTTGGTATAACGCACACCTAGTTTGCCCTTGGTATAACGCACAGCTAGTTTGACCTTGGTATAACGCAAGTTAGTTTAACCTTGGTATAATGCAAAGCTAGTTTCACCTTTGTATAACGATTAGCTAGTTTTATCTTTGTATAATGCAGTTCTGTGGAGTTGCCCTGCAAACTAAGCTTGTTTCCATGGTGTAATAGAAATTAGTGGAGGTAAAAAAGCATTTCGATAGTGAAAGTCAAGCCGTGTAAATCTAAATAATAAACACCTCTTTTTCTCGCTTTTCAGCATCAGAAAGGTCATATTCTTCGATCTGCTAGCAATTGTGTGGCGCAAGAACCAATAGAAACCCATATAAGAACCATATTATGATCAATCCGTGTATCTCTATTTGGTTTTAGTTTTTGACTCTCACAAACTGTGTATGTCTGTGAAAATAGATTAAAAAGTACAGCATCATTTTTCTATGATTTTCTCAAAACATCCAAAGTTGGACCTACATAGTTCGCGTAGTTTTACCGGTCATTTATTTTAATGGACCCATGATCAAACAATTAAATAAAATTGAGGTTCGTTTTATTCTTGTTTGATTTTTTTTTTCCATTGACTAAGAATTAAAAATGATTAAGTATGCAGAAAGATCTGAAATAAATCCCCCCTTAAAATAAACAACCCAAAACTCCTACACAAATGAAGCCTTAGTGCTGATAGCCTGCAAGATGATACTATGTTTGTAATATATGCACATGATTAAAGTATGGTAGAGTCTTTTTATACTTCACTAGAAAATTCTCTTTTCTTAATAGTACTTTATCTTAACTAAAAAAACAGGCATATCCTTAGTCATCTCTTCAACCCATCTTACTCCAGCATTTCTATTCTGGTCGCTCTAACTTAAATACACTGACATAATGCCTTATAAAGGAGAAAAACAAATCTGTCTTCTCTTCCTGACTTATTTCAAGTACATTTCTGAAACAATTTAAGTGTAACCAAAACTGAAAAATAGGAAATAAGAAAAACAACAGAAATTATAATAAGCAGAACTATCTGTCTTTTAAAATTGAAAACAAAAGTTTACTGAAAACAACAGCTATAACAATAACACTGAAAATGATAGAGATAAAAATATAAGAGGGGGTGAAAAACCCCAAAGAAAAAACTGGCGATTATTGTTCAAAGAGCAAACCATGCTCTTTGATAAAATTTCTTGCACAAAACAACTCAAAAAGGAAAGTGCCAAAGCAGTTGAGAGTAAAGTTCCGTTAGATTCAAAAAGACATGCATTGCCTGAATCCCAAGAAAGAAAGTAAAGGAGAACTGTGATACAAATTAAAAGATTCAGCAAACTAAACAAACATAAATGATGAAGTATGACACCAAAGATAATATCATTACAAGCTATTTTATTCTGCCATCCAATTCCATGACCAAAGGGGAGACAACCCTCCATTTGTCATGTGGATGACCTCCTTCACTGTTATTGCATCATGGTCAAGATGGAACGGACAGACTACGTTTCAATGTTTGTGCAATGAGTGACAGTAAAATGGTTGTATAAATAATGAAATATAGATAGAATAGAACATAGTAAAGCAACATATTCTCTTACTTTTCCTTCAAGTGATATGAGGTAAGTAAAGTAACAGTAACAGTGTCTATTTTCCATCTAGATTTAGATATGAAAACTAAAAAGGTGGCTGGGCTAGATCTAGACTCTATTTGGGACAAACAAAGAGTTGACTTGAAGTAACAGCTTTCGAGTTTTTATTTTTTGGTTTTGTGCCCATTAAATATTTGTGTCCATACCAAAGGTCAATTCAAGGCTGACATTTCTACATGATACCAATGATTTACCAGAGAGTGAAGAAGAGACAAAAAAATCAAAGAAACTGGACACCAGCACCAACCAATCAAAGAAATGAGGCGACCATCTTATTTTTATGATCAAACTAACCATCATGGTCAAAGCAATGAGACAACCATCTTCAGTGCTGATAATGAGAAAAAGTCAAAAAGAGGAAAATTTTCTGACCCCAGCAACCCCGTCAAAACACCAAAATTTCAACATAAAACTATAACTTAAATAAAACTTGCCTTTGAGGGCAAATAGTGAAATTACGAGTGTCCGCTGTATTGGTCAATTTTGTTGTATCGACAGACTGTTTCCGGTTTTCAGCCCTTCAAAGTGTTTCCGTACACAAATTCAGTAAAAAAAAATTATTTAAAAAATAAAATTTTAAAAAGTTCTGCCACGGTGCTCATTGAATTTCACGGAAATACCGAAAAAGCGGAAATCACGGATCTATGGAAGATTATCAGCACTACATCTTAAGACCCAACATTCTAAATGAGTGGAAAAATCTAGGTGTGTGAAGTCTAGTCTAGGCAAGTAGGGAACCGAATTATATCATATGGCAGTAAAAAGAACATTTATTGGGATGGCAATCTGATGTGATTCTAGAGAAACGGTACTGAGTAATTTATCTCATAATAACACAATCTTTGACTGAGCTTACTTGTCGTGCTTCTAGAGAAACTACTGAATTATCTATCTGATAATAACACAATTTTCGACTGAACTGAGACGAGTCACTAGCAGTTCAAAATATAAACAAACTAAAACAAAGAAAACTGTCTCTAAGTTCTAGAACACACTCAGTTATGACCATTTTTATCTTAGATGGTCGATTTGGGCTTGTAGTCGGACGCGTTGGGGTTCAACTCTGACGAGGAGGCCAGATCTGTGCCATTGAAAACTGAGTTCATGCTGGGGCCGCTGTTGAAGCTGGAGGAGAAGAGAGGCGAAGAATTCCGTTCGTTTGTGTGGTGCTGGTAACTGGTGACGGCTGGACTGGGGATAAGAGCCATGACCTCGGCAATCTTGGACTTAAGCTCTTGGATCTCATTGGACTTTTCATTGATCTCCTTGTCTTTCTCATTGACCAGATCTGCAAAGGGGAAAACACGTTTACGTTTAATAAAAGAACATGGGGAGGGGGGGAAGAGAAAGAGGGAGAGAGAGAGAAAGGGAGAGAAAGAAAAAGAGAGAGAAGAGGGGGGGGTGAGTGAGTGATAGACAGACGAAGAGACAGAAAAGACTGAAAGAGAGAACAGAGAAAGAAAATTAAAGAGACAGACACACAAACTAGTAAATTAATATTGCTCACTTTGTAAAATCCTGATCTCATTCCTCTCCTTGTTCAAAGCTGAAAAGAGGTCCTGTTTAAACCGTGTCTCCGCACACAAGCTGTTCTCCAGCTCAGCATTTTTGTCTTTCAAGCTTTTCACATCTTCGTCTGTTTTCTTCTGTGAATCCTTAAACTGACGGAGTAACTAGGAAAAAGAAACCAAAAGAAAACGAATTATCAACAAGCTCTATTAAATCTAAAATGAATTACACACAAGTTACAAAACCAACTACATGTATCAGCACATTTTATTTCCTTTGAAATGAACTACACACAAGTTACAAAACCAATCAATAGCAAGCTTTATTAATTTAGTTTGAAATGAACTACACACAAATTACAAAACCAATTCTTTGGAAGCTTTACTCAATTTGAAATGAACTACACACGAGGCCTGGGCAAGACTTGCTTTCTATTACTCATTGATACAAACTACCGTCTTCTCTGATCTGGTCTCGCGTTATTCAATTACTCGCTTTGGATGAATACCACGAGACCAAAGCGCACATTCATGGCAGCGAATATGAACACTGAAGCCTCTAACACCTGGTTGATGGAAACCTCATGCATTCATGGATTTATGGCATCGGATACTGAAGCCTGAACACTAAGGAGGATATGGGTGGGGGGGGGTGGGGCTTGTGACCTCCATTCCCCATGCTGATTGAAATGTCACTATAAGAGAAAACAGACAGAGTGAGAGACTGTAGTAATAACTGGGTAGTGGACTGAAAGTTAGTTGGGCACATGCTCAAAAGGGTTGGTGTAAACTGAAAGGGATGGGGAAGGGTGTTGGGAGGGGGTGTCCGTATGAAAGTAGGCCTGCAAATAGCTGGGGATGAGAGATGTAAAACTTAAAACCCTTGTCCCACCGGCATTAGTCGATTCTTGAACAGCTCACAATACATGAAGGCCTAATAGTAATATTATTATTGTGCATTATTCAGTAATGAAAACCGAGGCCCTGAAAAAAATCCTGAAAAATCTGTCGGGGTCCAGGGGACCACAAAGGTCTCTATAGGCTTCAGGGACAGCTTTGCTTCATACCGTTGATTGATTACCAACTGTGAGTTTTATAAATAGCCTTGTTATGATTATTAATCAGGCCTTGGTGTTACTAGATTGTCTATGTCAACATTAAGATCTGCCTGCTCAACTCATACCTTAAAAGTAAAATTTTAGAGGCTCGTCACGGGATTAGATAATCTAGATCTACATCTAATCTAGATCTTTCCACATGTTTTTTTTAATTATTTGATATAAACAATTTTAACCACTACTCGGCATGTCTAAATTAGCTGGAAAAGATATCAACATTTTTTTTTAATCATATGGTTGACATGTTGGATTTTCATTGCGAAAATAATAACTTCATTTAAAATTTATAGGCTTTTTCAGTTATAAACAAATTTCATTATAACTTTGCACACACGTTATTCGGTTCAATATCTAGCCGCACACAGTAGCTTTTTTGAATAAATAAAACAGTTTTCATTTTATGCATTTTTTAAAAATGCATATAGCAACCTTTCCAGTTTTTGACAAATTTACTCACAAAAAATTTGTTTTGCAAAAATTTGAAGAGATTTGAAAAAAGCTACAGGGTGAAAAAATTTTTTTGCGTTATAGGTGTTATATACCAAATTTGGGGCAATCGGACAATAAATAAAAAAAATAGGTCGCATATCACTGTCAAAAAGTAACATTTTGAGAAACTCATTTTTAACAATATTTTCCGTTATTTGAATGTTTATTTGCATAATATAATACTTTGAACCATCATACAATCGGGAGAGGCTATCAAATATTTCATGTCGACCCTATTTCAACTGCTCCAGATCTCTTATACCCATGTCGGGATGTCATTTTTCTTATAACAGGTGTGCGGAATGTTTCCGTAATATTGGCCGACTTAAGCTAATAATATTGACAATAATTCATCAAAAGTAGATTTTTCGGATAAGAGTACTTTGTGGTTATTAAAATCAGTACCAACTTGTTATACGTTAGACAAAATTTCCGGCTTTTATGGCACAACCGATGTGTTGAAGTTGAAGGTTAGGCCGGTATCATTTCTATTAAAAAACGTATAAATTTAAAGAATTGATACCGAGCTGAGTTTTGTTATGGTATGAATGTCAAGGGAACGAACTGCTCCATTCAGTAGTGCAATAAAAGAGTTTTGTCCCATTTGTGGTAAAACTGCCTTCTCAGGAGCCCCCCCCCCCCCCCCCAAAGTACCTCAAACTGTTGAGGGAAAACTAAAATACCCTGGTCCCGGGAAATCTGACCAATCAGGACAATTTTACAATCCACCGAGACATGAGGCTAGAATGATAACTTTGTGTCAAAGATGACACCTAAAAATTTGGCCTCCTTAGATACTTTGAGAGGCTTTTTGTTTAAATAAAGACTGGGTTCAGCATGTACATTTCCTTGGTTATGAAAGTGGACACATACCGCTTTTGATGTGGAGAATTTAAAACCGTTGTCAGTTACCCATTTTTGAACTTTGTGGTACATAGTTGCACTGATCTTTCAAGGTATGGCAAATGTTTGCCTTCAATATAGATAGCAAAATCATCTACAAAAAGAGATGCTTGTACATTGATAGGCAGTGCCGTTATGACATTATTGATTTTTATGTTATATAATACTGGAGAAAGAATACTACCTTGTGGAACTCCATTTACCTGTAAAAGATCTTCAGATAGTGTAGACCCTAATTTAACCTTGAAATGCCGTTTTGATAGCAACTCAGACACAAAAATAGGCAGACGGCCCCGGAAATTGAGGTTGAAAAAATCAGTAAGAATGCCATGTTTCAGGTCATGTCGAAAACCTTTTCCAGGTCAAAAAAGACAGCAAGGACCTGTCTTTTTTTAGCAAAGGCCTCCCGAATATAGCTTTCCAGACTGATAAGATGATCATTAGTACTATGGTTTTTGCGAAAACAACATTGAACCACAAAGAAGATTTTTTCTCTCCAAGACCTAAGTAAGGCAGTTATTCACCCTACTTTCCATGCTTTTGCAAAGGCAACTAGTTAAAGCTATTGGTCTATAACTAGATGGGTCATTGAGATCTCAGTTAGGTTTTGTAATAGTGGCCACAAATACTTTTTTCCAGAATGTGGGAATAAGGCCTGTAGTCCAGATTTTATTGAATATTTTTGAAAGGGTAGAAAGACAAGAGTTGGGAAGATTAGTCAGGAATTGATAGTGAATACAGTCGGGTCCTACAGCTGATTCATTTGATTTCGCTAGGGATGCCCTTAGCTCTTCCAGAGAAAAATAATTGTTATAGGGTTCTATATTGTCTGAAGTAAAGTTTATGGGCTTTTTTTCTTTTAAGTTTTGGAAACCTGTGGAGCACTGTCCAGAGGAAGAATTCTGGGCAATACTCTGACCAAGGTAGAGTGCTGTATCTCTCACATGGGTAATTAACTTGCCGTCCTTTTTAGGTGGATATTTGCACAAGCTGTCTTACCTTTAATTTTCCTCACCGCCTTCCACACGGTTTTGGTGGTGGCGTTATAATTTAGAGAGGAAACATATTTCTGCTAGGAATTCTTTTGGCTTGTCTTATTATGTATCTTGTCTTGGCCTTTTCTTTTTTAAACTTATCAAATTTTCTACACAAGGATTTCTAAAAAAGTATCTTAGAGCTTTCTTTCTTCTCTTGATTGCTTCTTTATATGACCCTTAGAAATCTGTGGTGCTTACGGTGCCAAAGAAATAAATAGTACCAACACATAAGAAAGGATCAACCTATGAAATGCTCAAACTATGGAGAGATATCACTACTTAGCGTACCAGGAAAAGTATATACCAGGATACTGGAAATGAGACTAAGGAAAAGAGTAGGGGATCAGATTGAAGAGCATTAGAGTGGATTTAGACCAGGAAAAAAGCGTACATGACCACATAATTACAATTAGACAAATAATAGAAAATTTCCCTGAGAGAAACATTAACTTGGACCTGTGTTTTATTGACTTAGAAAAGGCATTTGACACTGTGAGGGGGAAGAACTATGGCATTCCGTAAAAGAACACAATGTAGAGCAAAATTTAATAGAAGCCATTAAAAGTTTTTACAATAAACCAACATGTGCACTGAGAGTAGCTGGAAACATATCTGAAGAATTTGATGTAGATATAGGAGTAAGACAGGGTTGTTTCCTAAGTCCTCTTTTGTTTATCACATTTATGGATTCAGTCTCTAAGGCATCCTCAAAAATGAAGAAAATGAATGTAGGTATGTGGAAGCTCAAACCAGTAAATGTATCAATGCTTTCATTTGCTGATGATTTAGTTCTGTTTGGAAAATCAGAAAGGACCTCCAGTCAAATATCAACATAATGAATAATGAATTAAATAAAAAGAGAAATGAGAGTAAATGCAAACAAAACCAAAATAATGCCAGTGACTAGGAAGCAAAAAACACAAAATCTTAAATTGGGCAGGGAGAATTTAGAACAAGTTCAAAGCTACAATTACCTAGGAGTAATGATTAACTCAGAGGGAAACCTAAGAAAAGAAATCAGCCAGAGAATCAAAAAGTGCAATATATAACCATCTAGAAAAGGCATTTGTGGGTAAGCAAGAATTGTCAACAAAAACCAAAATGGCAGTATACAATACAGTTTATTGTCCTACTCTCCTCTATGGCAGCGAAACCTGGACCTTAGACAGTAGAGAACACAGTAGAGTACAGCAGATGAAAATGAAATATCTAAGAAGAGCAGTAGGGAAAACTAAAAGAGAGACAAAATCAGAAACACAACAATAAGAGATCAAACCAAAGCAGATGGCATAAAAACTAAAATAGAAACAAATCAATTGAGATGGTTTGGGCATGTAAACAGAATGAATGACAATAGAATAGCTAAATCAGTATACAGTGCTAAAGCCCAAGGTAAAAGACCAAAAGGTAGACCTCGGAGAAAGTGGGAAGAAGATATAAAAAAAGGCATTGAAGCACAGAAATTTAACTTTTTTGGAAGGAAACAGAAAATGCCAGGACAACGCATCCTGGAGAAAGATCATCTCGGGCATCTGAACCCATACAACGAAAGGTAAAATAGGAACTGATAAAGAAAGAAGAAAGATTCTGTGGAAATGAAACGCTTCTTGATAAATTTCTTCCATCTGTCCATCGCAACACTCTCTTTAAAGTTGGGGAAGCATTCACATTTATTGTCGATGGCTATCTTAGCCAGATACAAGCTGATTAATTAGACCTATAAATTACTGTTAAGCACGGCAAAGCTAGCAGGAAGCGAATGCTGCCTAGCGGCCCTTTGCTGACACGCAATTAGCATGACCCAGGGAGAACCGTGTTGGCCAATTAAGAAGGACGCAGTTTTGTATGCTGTGGTCACAAAAGAGCTGCAATGCATAGGCGACACCCTGCCTTGTTGCCATTCGCAACCCGCAGCAGCCACGGTATCCTTAGTCGTTTTCTATGACACGCATGGATGGAGAGACGGCGGGGTAACTATTCTGCTCCTCTCCTCTGTTGGAAAGGTCCCCGGTTCCCATGGAGGAGTGAGAAGTAGGAAGGGAGGAGATTAAGACATGACGATAGAGCATGAAAGCGTGGGTGGATAGAAGACAAAATAAGACAAAAGAGATGTCGCCTCTGTGCCACAAAAGGGATTTTAATGCATAGGTGACACCCCTGCCTTGTTGCCATTCGCAACCTGCGGCAGCCACGGCATCCTTCTACAACACGCGTGCATGAAGAGACTAACGGGGTATCTATTCTGCTCCTCTCCTCTGTGGGAAAGGTCCCGGGTTTCCACGGGGAACTAGACTTGGCAGGCCTACTCTGAGAAGCGTTAGGCTTTTTATTCAAATTGGGAAAATGGAGGGAATCTGGGGTGTGAAAGAAAACAAAGACTAAATAATGAAATTAAAGGTAGGAGGATAGGACTTTTGAGATACTTACAAAAAACATGAATTCCTTTTAAAAAAAGGAAAAATTTACATCCCTCATGAAAGGAGTCATCCCATAGCGAAGAATGGGCATGGGCATTTGAAATCCACAAGAGGAGGAAAGGGGAGGAAGCTGAGATAAAAGGTTTTCCATTTCATACACGCTTGTGTTACCTGATGCTTGTAGATATATATATAGAACAGACAGTGAAAGATTTATGAGATGCATGGCTGATAGTAGCAGCCACTATATCTATATTGGTGTTCAACTCAAATGGGTGTAGTGACAAGAATCATAGAATAAAAGCGTAATGTTATTACCCTGTATACATATGTATCCCTTTACTGACAACATTCTGTTATTTTTACTTTCTGAAGCTGAACCGTAGTCTTTTTAGCTGAAGGAGGGCTGAGCATCAGGCTTTGGATGAGCATGGGCTGAAGTTAATTGGGAATAGGAGGGAGGTGGTAGCGGACTGAGATAAGAGGAGGTAGGTTGTGATGAAGGGATAGGCGTCTGGGGTAGGAGAGGGACGTGGAGATGTGGGGGTGAGGGAGGGTGGGTCTCCACCGATAAGAGGGAGGAAGGGGTGAAGGTGGCGGGGAAATGGAGTGTGAGAAGATGATGGATCAAAATCCATGTCTCCCTCACCAAAAGAACAACAAAATCTGATTCTTGGTGGTGACAGATTTGTGCTGACCAATGGTCTGGCTTCTTTCTAAGCTTTCTAGGTGTGAGCTGAATTGGTTTTAAGTCGAGTAGCTGCACAGCGTTATACTTTTTCAATTCTGGATACATCCTTCTTGGCAAAGATAGCTAATTGCTCCAGTTGAGGTCTCATAAGCTGTTTCTCTGATGTTTCTTGGTATGCCTCTTGTATTTCTTTTGATGAACCCTAACTTTTGATGTGCCTTCTTCACTGTCTGATCGATGTGCTGACCATTTCTAGTTATCACTCAGAAGTATTTAGAACTTCCAAGAATGTGTCTAAAATCTTATGGTGAGCAAACTTTGAATTCTCTGCCTCAAAATTTGAACAGTCTACCTCAGGAGACCAAATCGAAAGGAAACCCTTAAGTCCTTCAAAAATTCTTTGAAACACCACCTTTTTTAAACGCATACCCATCAAACTAATTGTACATGCATTATTAACAAATAGCTTAAGTTGTATACATGTAATTAGCTTTATTTTTGTACTTGTAATTTTATTTAAATCATTTTATTTGGATTGCACTACACAATTTTATCGTTTTTCTTGTATTGAAATCATATTTTATTTCATTGACATTCTTTATCATGTGTTGTATGTACTATGACATGTCACTGTAAACTGCTCAGAGGTTGATCTAGTATTGATGATGAGTGTTATAGAAATGTATTTTATTTTCATTATTATTATACACCAAGATATTTATGCTCTTTGACTTTTTTCTAATTCACAGTTATGGATGGTATAACTGTGACTTACTGGTGATCTTGATGAAAAAAAGTGAAGAACTGCACATTTTGAGCCGTTAAAATTCATCTGCCATTTAGCAAGTCTAGGTCTTTTTGGAGTTGTATTTGTCTTATGTGCTGTGTATTTCTCTGTATAGTACACAGTCATCAGCAAATAGTCTCACTGTTGATTATAAGTTATTGGGGAGATCAATTTATACAATAGGAACAATGCCAGTCCCATCACTGTACCCTGGGGCGCCCATCGTTGTACCCTGGGGGCACTCCCGAAGTGACTTGGGGAGGGGGGGGGGGGGTGTGTTCTGGCAATGCAATTTTGCCCCCAAAAATGGGACAAATCTAGTCTATCGTACTAGTGGATAGAGCAGTTAATTCCCGTCATAATTATATCATTAAAAAAGCTCAGTATCGATTATTTGAATTTATACAAATTTTTTAGAAACGATACAGGCCTATCTTTTAACACAGCTATTATACGGTAAAAGCCAGAAATATTATTTAAAGTACGGCAAGTTAGTATTCATTTTGATTGCCACTATAAACGCTATTATCCAATAATTACTTAATCGAGGATTTATTATGAATATTGCCTTAGATCGTCCAGAAAATACGAAACATATTCTGAGCACCTATTATCAAAAGGCACCATCTCAAAATGAGTAAAAAGGTGCTTGTGGACTTGAAACAGTGTCAATAAGAAGTAGCTGAGAGCCTCTATGTTTCAAAGTATTATCCTACTCTTTTCTTAGGTTAACGGAAGAAAAATATATTCAAATAACAGAAAATAAGAGAAAAATTTCTCAAAATGTCCTTTTTGTTCATTATTTCCTATATACTTTTTTTATTTCTCAATGGATCTTCATGAAATTTGGCATGAATGATAAATGAGGGAAAACAAAGAAATGATCAGATGCTTTTTTTATATGTATTATAGTTTTGGAAAAATTGAATTTTGTACAATATTTTTGTATATTTTTGGTTGTTCTCATATGCTTTTTTCAAAAATTCATAAAAACTAAACTTACTAATAAATCAAAATTCCGATCTGACCAAATTTAGATATTGTATTAAATAAGGAGTGTGCCAAGTTTCAAAGAATTTTTTTAAAATGAAAAAGCCTATCGATATTGAACTGGGTAAAATTTGAGGGCAAAAATTCAAGATGGCTGCCATTTCCATAGCAACCGGAAGCGTCAGAAAAAAACAACATATTTCAACTCAGTACACAGTTCGCCATTACACCGATACATAAGTTAAATATTGATAAAAACAAACAGGAAAATTTTCAGAGGGGTGTGTGTGGGGGGAGATGTTGTGCCTTCCAGCGTTACCTTCAGGCCTCACTGATTGAATGTGGTTATTGAGAAATGATCTAATTCAATCTATGGTACTGCCCTTATCCTGTGGTGATCAAGAAGCCTTTCACGAGGATCCTTGTCGTACACCTTTGTGAAGTCTAGGACACCATGTCAACTTCATTTTGCGTGACATGCGATTCACTCAGTCATGCAATGTCAGTCAATAGTACTTGGGTTTAGCATGAATGTTTGGCTCGGAACCATGTTGGTATGGTGATAGGATGTTATTATTATGTGGTTCATAATGGCTGAGACTGCAATATGTTCAAGTAATTTGGATGCCACGAAATGTAAGGGAAACAGGCAGGTAATGACTGGCTTACGTTTTGTCTCCTTTCTTGAAAATGGGTACAATGTTATCGTTCTTTCATTCATGTGGTACGATTTCATATCTTATTGATTGATTGAAGATGATAGTAAGTGGAAGTAAATTACCCCAACATCCCCTATCGAGATGCATGCATGGCATTGGCAGACTGAGTTTGACATTTGACATGCACTACATGACAACCCCTCCTTTCCTTCCAACACTCTACAGGTACCGAGGTGCTTTTATTGACTTAATAAAAGAAAATTAATCAGGAGATTTTTAATGACCTCGTTGAACCCGGGGTTTCGTTTAATCCAAGTTTGTTAAAGTTCAGATTAACTGTATCAGCAAGCCTTATTTAGTTTAAAATGAACCACATACAGGCCTTCGGGATTTTGTCATTCTCATTGTAGCCTAGTGGTTGGAAGTGCTGCTGGTCCTAGGTTTTAATCCCAGAAATTCTAGGACAGGGTGTGGGCAAATTATTTCAGCTATATCAATCAGTCCATTTAACATCCATTTGCTGCCCACAAACACAATCTACACCTGATCTTCTGTTATTACTGTTAAAATTGATAAAAGCAAAATTTGTAAAAATTGCCCTCCATTGAATACTGGCGCATACCAGGTCGATGTTTATTGTCACATGAGTAACGATGTAAAATGGTTAGAAAAGAAACGTTTGATCGACAAGGATCTTTTTTCTTCTGAAGACTTTGTATTTGGCTCCCACTGAGTTTCCTTTTACTCAAATTGTACCAAAGACACCTATGTAAGTAAGCCTAACCTACATACCTTGACTTCTGGCTCAAGCTGCCTCAGTGCATCCTCCAGCTGCCGGCAATGGTCCTCACGCAGCTTATTTTCACGTCGCAGTTGTTTTGTCTCATTGTCAAAATCTCTACGCCTTGCTTTGCAACTCTCTGTGCATTCGTTTCTGGGAGAGAAATGTAGAGCAAAATCGTGTTCCTCACCTCTTTTCGTGACAAAACTTAAATCATAGAAAACATGTATCTTTTAAAACAGGATTTTCAGTTCCAATAAAACCAAACTACGAAGAACAAAAAAGACAAAACAGGGATGAGATCTCAGTCTAAAACTATGACCTTCAAAATAGCATCACACTAGGCATTACAAAACTTCATTTCATATACTACCAATGCAAACCAAGATACGGACAAATAGTGAAGCAAGGGGCATGTCGGAAGTGAAAGTAATGACATAAGAAAAAATGAAAGCTCCATAGGAACAAAGACGAGACAAATACAAGGGATAGACAGAAAAAATCCTGGCCACCATGGGGATCAAACACGCGACCTCTGCATCAGCACTCATCGCCTCGCCATGAAAAGAAAGCATGCCACCAACCCGAACATGGGGATTGAACTCATGACCTCTGCACCGTTTCATGGCGAGGCGATGGGGGGGAAAGAAAAAGGTTGCGGATTCGATCCCCATAGTGGGCAGGATTTGTTTTCTGTCTTTCCCTTGTATTTGTCTCGTTTTGTTCCTATCGGGCTTTCATATTATTTTATGTCATTACCTTCACTGATGCAAACAAACAAAGACAAACTTAGCATTGATCTAAAGACAGTGAAAGGTAAATGGATCTGAAGGAAAGCACAATAGAAGAAAAGTGGCAAATATATAAGGAAACACTCCTCAGTTGTACTGAAGAGGTCTGTGGTAGGAAACAAATTAAACGACATAGGAAAAGAACAGCATGGTGGAATGAAAAGAAGGATGCCTAGACAAAATACTTGCAAACAAAGAGACTAGAGGATAGGATAGATTACGTGAGTAAAAGAACTATCGCAAAAGAGGAAGTTAGGAAAGCAAAACAGGAACAGTGAGAAGAGTTTGGACAAAGACTTCAAGAAAGCTATCAGGGAAATCAAAAGCTGTTCTGGGGAGCAATGAAGAGCATGAGAAAGACCAAAGCATGCCCAATATGAACAATTAAGAACGCCAAAGGAGAAATAATGAAAGAAGACAGCCAAATCATGGAAGCGTGGAGAAAATATTTTCAACAATTACATAATCCCTCCATAACATATGAAACAAGGAGTACAGATCAATTATTAAGAGTAAAAAGTAATCGAGATGAGAAAGCTGAAGATGTAGATATCTCAATGGAAGGACTTCAAACAGCTATAAGAAAAGTGAAATTAGGAAAAGTCCCAGGAGCAGATCAAGTTTATCCAGAAATGATTAAAAACCAAGGGAGAGAGGCAGACAAACTACTACATGCAATATGTCAACGAACATGGAAGTCCAAACAGTTGCCAGACGACTGGAATAAGGGAACGGTAGTACCAATACACAAGAAAGGATCAACTATGGAATGCTTAAACTATAGAGGGATATCACTACTTGCGTACCAGGAAAAGTGTATGCCAGGATTCTGGAAATGAGACTAAGAAAAAGAGTAGAGGATCAGATTAAAGAACACCAGAGTGGATTTAGACCAGGAAGAAGTGTTCAAGATTACATATTTACAATTAGACAAATAATAGAAAATTTCCTTGAGAGAAACATTGACTTGCACCTGTGTTTTATTGACTTAGAAAAGGCATTTGACACTGTGAGGAGGGACGAACTATGGCATTCCTTAAAAGAACACCACATAGAGCAAAATTTAATAGAAGCCATTAAAAGTTTTTACAATAAACAACATGTGCAGTGAGAGTAGCTGGAAATGTATCTGAAGAATTTGATGTAGATATAGGAGTAAGTCAGGGTTGTTTCCTAAGTCCTCTTTTGTTTATCACAGGCATCCTCAAAAATGAAGAAAATGAATGTAAGTATGTGGAAGCTCAGTAAATGTATCAATGCTTTCATTTGCTGATGATTTAGTTCTGTTTGGAAAATCAGAAAGGGACCTCCAGTCAAATATCAACATAATGAATAATGAATTAAATAAAAGAGGAATGAGCAAAGAAAACCAAAACAATGCTAGTAACTATGGAAGCTAAAACACAAAATCTTAAATTAGGCAGGAGATTTTAGAATAAGCTCACAGATACAATTACCTACGAGCAATAATTAACTCAGAAGGAAAACTAAGAGAAGAAATCAGCCAGAGAATCAAAAAGGCAAGTGCAATATATAACCATCTAGGAAAGGCATTTGTAGGTAAACAAGAATTGTCAACAAAAACCAAAATGGCAGTATACAATATTGTTCTACTCTCCTTTATGGCAGTGAAACCTGGACCTTAGACAGTAGGGAATACAGTAGAGTACAGGCAGCCGAAATGAAATATCTAAGAAGAGTAGTAGGGAAAACTAAAAGATACAAAATCAGAAACACAACAATAAAAGATCAAACCAAAGCAGATAGCATAAAAACTAAGATAGAAATGAATCAAGTGAGATGGTTTGGACATGTTAACAGAATGAATGACAGTAGAATAGCAAAATTAGTATAAAGTGCTAAAACTCAAGGTAAAAGACCAAAAGGCAGACCTCGGAGAAAGTGGTAAGAAGATATAAAAGAGGCATTAACGCAAAGAAATTTAACTTTCACAGAAGGAAACAGAAAATGTCAGAACAGGGCAGCCTGGAAAAGGATCAATTCGGGCATCTAAAACCCATACACCGAAAGGCAGAATGGGAGCTGATAAAGAAAAGAAAGAAAGTATATATTCCGGGATTTTTTTTTTCTAAACGGAAAAAAAACGAGGATATCTTGTGGACTCTAGAAACTGAAAATCATGTTTAAACCTGAAAAGTTGCATCCCTGAGGGGTGATCATCAACTAAACAATTTCTATTTTTGTTATAACAAAAGTGCTTATTACATTTCTTGCATACATTATTAGATTTTCTTTCTACTTTATAAAGACGGTAATTTCCACATTTTTCACAGAGCTCTGCAACAAAAACATGAGCATCTAAGGACAATGTTTTTCTCTCATATAAAGGCACTGCCATATTTTCATCTAGATTAGTTAATTCTTATATCAATTCTAATGTAAATTCAAATTGGGAATAATGTTGTGGTCTAAAAAGCCCCGATCTATTTAAGTTTTGTGGGAGTTTTCTAAATTCTTGAAACATCATAAAAGCATTTACCCTATCTAACATGTGATACATAAGTGTTTTCCAAAATTTTGTTGTTCTTAAGACTTTATATTTAGAAATCATCTGATCAGATCTATCCACCCCAACTATGAATCTATTAGTGAAGGAAATGACATTGAATAATATTAAAGCCCCATAGACTTTATAGACCCATAAATCTATTACAATGTCTAATTGCTACTGGTTGTGTGTGTGTGTGTGTGTGTGTGTGTGTGTGTGTGTGTGGCGCATGCACACGTGTATAGGGCCATCTTGTAATTAGCATATATCGTCATTAAGGTACTGTTCATCTTCATTGTAACATTCTTCATGTATGCAGATGTCATGATTTTATAGTAATTGTAAATATTGATTACATTATAAAATGTAAGCTTTTTTATGATGTATGTCTTGGCCTTTGTAAAGCGCAAGTGAGCATGACCCTCATGGATAGGGGCGCTATATAAATTTTGCAATATTATCATTATTATAGGAACAAAGACAGAGACAAATACAAGGAATAGACAGAAAAAAACTTGGCCACCATGAGGATCGAACCCATGACCTCTGCGTCGGCACCCATCGCCTCGCCATGAAAGGAAAGTGTGCTAGCAACCGAGCTAACTTCATTTCTTGAAGCCCCATGGGAATAAAGACGAGGAATGAAGTTAGCTCGGTTGGTAGCTCGCTTTCCATTCATGGCGAGGCACTGGGTGCCGACACAGAGGTTGTGGGTTTGATCATCATAATGGTATGTTTTTTTCTGTCTATTCCTTGTATTTATCTCGTCTTTGTTCCTATGGGGGCTTTAATATTATTCAATGTCATTTCCTTCACTTTCGACATGCCCCTTGCCTCACTGTTTGTCTTTACCATAAATCTATTATAATCCCTAATTGCTACTGATTGACTAACTTCCATGCTTAAATTCCCCATTTACTTAAGATCGTCTCTTACAAAAAAAAATATCCGTTATATTCTATTGTGCATGGTTGTTATAATATTAACTACTTTATTATCTTTCCACTGAATAAACCCTACATTTCCCTTCCTAATACATCTCTTACCCCCTTTCACTATCTTTATTAAATTGTTTGTGATTTTTTAATTCCACGGAAAACCTTTCCTATTTGCCAAAATTGTACCACACGCAATAACACATTCTTTCATTAAATCAACAAATAACAAAACAGATGTATAAAAATTGTCTAAAAATAGTTTGTAACCTTGTTTAAAGAGACCTCTACATAAATTCATTACAACAGTGTTACCTAAACCAAAACAAGTGTTTTCTCGCCTTCCTAGGTAAACATCAAAATTGTATGTTTATCCAATAATCAAATCTGCTACAACCCAAAGTTTCATTCCCTACTTAGTTGGTTTATCTCTAATATAATTATTGCCAAAAATTTTATCTTCCCTTATTAGCCACCATCCTTTCACCTATACTTATCTGTTCATGCGGTTGCCAAAGCTTCATACATCATCTTCTAATATGCTTGGTCAAAGATCAAACTTTTGTAATTTTATCCGTCCTATTCTCCGTACTAAGGTCAGATACTTTGAAAAAAAGACTACATTTGTTTGTATCTAAACTTAGACATAAAAGCCCTTCCCCACAGATCATAGAAAAGAATTTTTGTTGACCAGCACAATTCAATTCTAGGAACTTGAATCAAGTTCATGTACATCAAAGGAGCAAAACAATGTGATGTTCCTGAGGGTCTCAGGTCTACCAGTAATAACCAAGGACGGCTTATTGTAGGTAACACAAACTGATTTTTGGCTTTGTCAATACAATTTTCAAACAGATCTTCAAAAAAACATGAAGAACAAACTTTATTTCAACAAAATCGATCAAGAAATAACGAAGATATGGATTTTTTTAAAAGTTTATTGCGGCCCTAAAATTATTTTCGGCCAGTCATAAAATGACATTTTGAGAAATAAAAATATCTTTGAAAACTAATTGTCAACATTTAAGCACATATTCCATAAGCATGACAAAATTTGCCCTACAGAAATGAGAAAAGAACCCTTTACCACCAAAACTGTCTGAGATATAACATCAGCAAATTACTCAAAAAAATAACTTGGACTTGAAAAAAAATGAAGTTGTGAATGAAAAAGTGACTAAAATGTCAAGTTTGCACACTCCACTTTGTTTTCAAAGATATCTGACCAGGCTATAATTTTGTGAATTTATTTAAAAGAAGCTATAGTCTGTATCTAATTTTTTCCCCAAAGTTTGCACCATAATTTTCAGTGTTGCCAGTGGTTACATAGACACCTTTCTTTCTTCCTCAGTTCCCATTCTACCTTTCGGTGTATGGGTTCAGATGCCCGAGATGATCTTTCTCCAAGATGCCCTGTCCTGGTATTTTCTGTTTCCTTCCAAAAATGTTAAATTTGTTTTCTTCAATGCCTCTTCTATATCTTCTTCCCAATTTCTCCGAGGTCTACCTTTTGGTCTTTTACCTTGGGCTTTAGCACTGTATATTGATTTAGCTATTCTATTGTCATTCATTCTGTTAACATGTCCAAACCATCTCAATTGATTTATTTCTATCTTACTTTTATGCCATCTGCTTTGGTTTGATCTCTTATTGTTGTATTTCTGATTTTGTCTCTTTTAGTTTTCGCTACTCTTCTTAGATATTTCATTTTCGGCTGCTTGTTCTCTACTGTATTCTCTACTGTCTAAGGTCCAGGTTTCACTGCCATAGAGGAGAGTAGGACAATAAACTGTGTTGTATACTGCCATTTTGGTTTTTGTTGACAATTCTTGTTTACCTACAATTGCCTTTCCTAGATGGTTATATATTGCACTTGCGTTTTTTACTTGCGGCTGATTTCTTCTCTACTCTCACTGCACATGTTGATTTATTGTAAAAACTTTTAATGGCTTCTATTAAATTTTGCTCTATATTGTGTTCTTTTAAGGAATGCCACAGTTCTTACCTCCTTACAGTATCAAATGCCTTTTCTAAGTCAATAAGACACAGGTGCAAGTCAATGTTTCTGTCAAAGAATTTTTCTATTATTTGTCTAATTGTAAATATGTGGTCTTGTACACTTCTTCCTGGTCTAAATCCACTCTGATGTTCTTCAATCTGATCCTCTACTCTTTTCCTTAGTCTCATTTCCAATATCCTGGCATACACTTTTCCTACTACGCTAAATAGTGATATCCCTCTATAGTTTGAGCATTCCATAGTTGATCCTTTCTGATGTATTGGTACTACCGTTCCCTTTTTCCAGTCGTTTGGCACCTGTTTGGACTTCCATGCTTGTTGGCATATTGCATGTAGTAATTTGTCTGCCTCTCCCTCAGTTTTTAATCATTTCGGGATGAACTTGATCTGCTCCTGGGACTTTTCCTAATTTCACTTTTCTTATAGCTGTTTGGATTTCTTCCATTGATATATCTACATCTTCAGCTGTCTCCTCTGGATTACTTGTTACTCTTACTAATTGATCTTTACTCCTTGTTTCATATGTTCTGGAGGGATTATGTAATTGTTGAAAATACTTTCTCCACTCTTCCCGTGATTTGACTGTCTTCTTTCATTATTTCTCCTTTGGCGTTCTTAATTTGTCGTATTGGGCATGCTTTGGTCTTTCTCATGCTCTTCATTGCCCCCCAGAACAGCTTTTGATTTACTTGATAGCTTTCTTGAAGTCTTTGTTCAAACTCTTCCCATTGTTCCTGTTTTACTTTCCTCACTTCCTCTTTGGCGATAGTTCTTTTATTCAAGTAATCTATCCTTTCCTCTGGTCTCTTTGTTTGCAAGTATTTCTTCAAGGCATCCTTCTTTTCTATGATCTTAGTTTTGACATTCTCATTCCACCATGCTGTTCTTTTCCTATCTCCTTTTATTTGTTTCCTATCACAGACCTTTCAGTACAACTGAGGTGCGTTTCTTTATACATTTGCCACTTTTCTTCTATTGCGCAATCATTCAAATCCATCTGCCTTTCACTGATAAATCCTTTTATCCTAGATTGGTATATTTCTTTTACTATTGGTTTATTTAGTTCCTCTATTTTGAGTTTAGTAACTTTCTTCTCTTTCTTTTTCTGTTTGTTTTCTTCAGTCAGTAATCTCATTTTGGCAATCACCAGGTGATGATCACTAAATATTTCTGCTCCTGTTTACTCTTGCATCCAATGTAGTCTATCATTGACGTTTCACACCTGTCTTCATTTACTCTTGTATATTTGTGGATATCTTTATGAGGAAAAAAGGTGTTGGCTATTTTCATGTTATTCTTTAGACAAAAATCTATTAGTCTCTCTCCATTTGGAGAAGTTGTTGTCTCTCCTTCTTTACCTATTACTCCTCCTGATGTTTCTATATTGTTGCCTACTCTAGCGTTTAAATCTCCTAAAACCATTAGTTCCTGTTTGTGTTTAAGATTCTCTGCAGCTGGTTGTAAATCGTTTTCGAAGGTATATTTTCTTCTTTAGTAGTGGCGTCTTCGTTTGGTCAATAATTCAATAATTTTCTCTTCCTTTTGGTTTAATATTTACCTCTAATAGCCGTGGGCTTATAGATTTCAAGCTTTCTAGTAGCTTTTCATGCCTTTTATGTACTAGTAGACCTACTCCTGCTCTAGCTCTATCTTTGACATCTACTCCTGAGAAGATTAAAATATGATTTGGTTCTACATTTTCTATTCCTTGTCCTTTTTTCTTTGTTTCTGTAAGAGCCAAAATGTCTACTTTGAATTTTTCCATTTCTTCAACTAATTCTAACTCTTTTCCATTTATTGCCCTAACATTCCATGTTTTAAAAATCAGTCCATGTTCGTTTCCTTTTTGTCGTTGAAAGGTCAAGGCGGGTATATTATATTTATTTCTCTGCATCAGTTAGGTTTTGGATAAGCAGGGATTAGCCCACTGTACCCTAGGTAGATGGTGGGGCTGCCACCTTGAGGCCCCCTACATAGACACCAAAATTCAAATATGGCTACTTTCGTAAAAAATGGTAGAAAATCTGGGGTTGTTACTACTAAAATTTTAATAAAGTATGAACTAACAGAGCTATAAAGTTGAAAGATACATCAAATGAAAGGAAAATTAGAGTTATATGCAATAGACTATTCAAGAACAATAAATTATTGATCGAATTTGCACTAGAGCTAATATTTTGACATGGGTCACAGAAAAAAATGTGCAAAAATTGTCAAGTCTGGAATTCTCTCTCCACTTAAGAGAAATAGAACCAATTCAGACATTTAAAAAACAACTTTTACCCACCTGTTTTCCACACAGCGATAAAACCCACACATATTCATATTTTTCACTGCTGTCATTGTCATAAATGTAGTTCAATAATGTCAACTGCCTTTTATATTATCACCCAATGCTTTAAAATATGTTTGTCATGCGTAACATGTATATTACGTTCATGTGTGTCAATTATGCTTTTGTCTTGATTTATGTTTATCCATGTTTGAGTGCTTTGAGCTTGACATATATCGGAGTAGGGCCTATACAAGAACTATTTATCATTATTACTAATTATATAGCAGCTAGTGATCATGAGGCTGTGTCAGTGGCCGAGTGGTTAGGCTGAGATCCCGGGTTGAAATCCTAGAGGACATTGTGTTCCTTGGGAAAGACACCTAACACGCATCTCCCCCTTTGACCCAGGTGCAAATGGGTACAAGCACTAGATTGGGAGTAAAAACCTGCATTAGAGGAGCGGCCCAACAAAGGAGTGATTATCATCACATTATAGTTCAGGGATGTAAATGGCAAATTTAAAAAAACCGAAGTCTCCGAAATGTGAAACTTTCAGACAATGAACACCTCCTGTACCCTATTTAATCTCACACTTACAATAACAGCACCATGCACAGCGTTTGTTCTTAGACATAGAGCTTAGATCTAGATCAATCTCATCTACTGGTGAATCCCGATCATTAAACCTAAACTTTCGACAGGTCATCCCCAATTTGTTAAATTGTCGAGATCTACATTCTGGAGCTAGCTTAACTTTAATCTAGATCTAGAGTTAGTTGTTTTGAAGATTTGCTTGTTATTATAACAGTTTTAGCAAAATTCTAAATCAATTCTGAATCTATTGGTAGCCTATACCAAGTAGATCTAGAAATCTAACTCTAGCTCTACTAAAGTTATTGAAGAAAATAAGTGCAACAAATTCTAGACCTAGTAATCTAAATCTAGTCTCCTAGTTTCTAGGCCTCTAGATAACAATTAGACTTAGATCTAGATATATCATAAAATAGCCTGTCTGTCTAGAATCTAAATCCAGAAGAATCTAAATCAACAAAAATCTCTCTATCCGACTAGAATCTAGATCTTTAATTCTCTGGAACGCTGAGCAAGAAATAATTAAATCTTACAGATCTATAATCTAGGTCTCTTCACTCAAGTAGATCGATCTTAATTTTGTCTAGCTCTATGTCTAGATGAGACCATTAAATCACAATAACTCACAAATAGGATGATAACATAAATGCAAGTAACGCAGTAGGAAATTTAAAACGACATTGCTTTCATTTCCTGGAGTAGAAGAATGAAAAAGCATCGACCGCAGGTCACATTAAAATACGACTGCAGAGAGGTAAGTCAGTGCATCTCAACATTGTCTAAATGTATTCCAAAATCATTTGCATGAAAGGCTATTTCCACATCAAATGCATCAGACTAAAAAAAATCTGAAAATTTTGAAAAATCTGATTTTTAAATCTGAAATCTTCCGGTGTGAGCAGTAGGGCCTCACGGATCGTGTGGAAATTATAGTTCGTCGTGAAAGTGAAAGTAAAAGTTAAATTAAAGTAGCGTGCTTCCACTGATGATTAGTATAAAAATCGGCAATGGGCCTGGAGTCGGGGAATTTTATCCTGTTATGCTTAACCATCTCACCTATTTATACCAGCGAACATAGAAGTATTTTTAGTAAAAGGGAAGAAAAGGTAATTTAAGAGAAAATATGGTAAAACTAGAAAACCTCAAATAATCTGAAATCAGAGGAAATCTGAAAGATTTACATCCCTGTATAATTATAGGAACCGAAATAAGCTCCGACTCTATAGGCCGTAATGGCCTTGAATGAACCTTGCTTTACTTTTTATTGATTATAATGCAATAGTTTATTCAACAGTAAGAATAAACTCCTACTATTACTATTACATATTGTTGGCCCATAATTTCTACTCCCAGACACTATGCAGAAGGAATTTTGCACATATATCCATTTACATATGTATCCATACTTCCCATATCATATCCCAGGATGCATTGCTTTCATTCTTCAGGCAGTAAAGTTAAAGCAAAATCTTATTCGTTGGGATGCCCAGTTTGGGGATTGAAGGTCTCATTCCACTTCCATGGCCAGTTTTGAGGAAATGTCCAGACAGTAACTTGTATTCTGGAGTATCCTCTCGAAACAATAGTAGATCCATAAAGTTCTTAACACTGATAATTTTTCTTTCATGAAAGGGCTCATATCATCCCTGACCCAGAACCCCCGTTCTCCCCACACCCATCATGGGAAAGGTCAGGTCCTCTGGCAGCTCATCCCAACGAAAATCACACTGTGTGCCCGATTATGGGGGCATTCCTCTTTCATATAATTAATAATTGTTATCACTTCCCAGCCCTATTAAATTTTATCAACATTACATTATAATTACAATTTAAATGAGCTAGATCTAGATTTATTAACTATGCTCTAGATTCTAAATCTAAATTTAGTTCTAAGGCAATAAATAACATTCAGTATTCTTATCATAATTATCATTATTAACTAGATCTATATCAATACCATCAGTATATTTAACACATTCACTGTGGATTTGACTGTAAACACTTGCCGCAATTACGTCTATGTTTGACGTTTTTCATAAAATGATCAGGAGATCGGTTTCATCAAGTAAAATAAACGATTCTACTACAGTACCATACTCTTTTCGTTGGAAATAGACTTAAACTTGTTGAAACTGCAAATCATTGATTACAGTGAAAGAAAGAAGTACACTAAATGTGGTAATTAGATGTACATCTATGTCAGAAGTTGTGAGTCGAAGTGAAAAACTTATGGCTGTTCCTTCTATCGCTAACCTCCCTCCATTAAGGCAATAAAAGTAGCTCTTTTGCATTGTCTTAAAGGAAAAACTTTATGTTTTATATCAGTAATAATGAAAAAAATCTGTATACTTACTAAGATAATTGCAACATTCATTGAGTTTCATTGAAAAAGTTGTTTCTTTTTAGCGATGCTCTCGTTTACGCTAATCATCGGACTGTTGGGGCTGACTGCCTCAGGGCCATGGGGTTTAGCGAGACTGACTACATCATTTTTTACCGATACAAAATGTATTTATTTTGACATTTAACTACCAAACAACACAATATTCACAAAGATTAGAGATCATTGAATATGAGCATATAAATTTTATTACTATAGAGTTTTAAATAGAGGAGAAAAGATGTATGTTATAATGAAACAATATTGCGCTGATCTGCTTTCAAATATCAAGTATATTTCTTCTACTTAACAACTGAGATTGTCTCAAAGGCTGACTTCAGAAATATTATGTTCAATCAGACTTTCCATTTTCCCAACCAAAATTTTAACATTCCCTTCCTCTTTCCAATAAAATGGGACCCCGACAGGAAAGGAATAATGTGACTTTCAATCAGAATCAGGAATAGCATCAGCGTAATGGAGGTTGGCTTCTTACAAAATTTAACTAATCAATAAATAATATTATAATGTAGTGAAACCAAATTATAATTATGCCCTTAAACATCCATCCAGACCTTCCTTTTTTACTGGGATATATTACTTTACCTGGAGTCATCTAATCACCTGCGTCTGGTCCTGTTTTCTAACAATAGGAGGCATGGGGGTTCTCGAGACGAAAGGCAGGAAATGGTAAATCAGATCCTCTCTCCTCGTCACCATACCTCATCACATGATGCCCAGTTCCATTGTTTACCTGAGCATGTAGGGGACTGAACAAAAAACAAGTTTCAAGTAAAAAGGCTATATGTAGGGGGGAAAAATATTACAGGCTGCTCAATACATGTATACATTACTATTACAGAGAAATGGGTTAAAACTTAGATCTACATAAAAATGTTAATTCAGATTTAGCAGCTAGGCCAACCAACAGTTTCTAGAGCAAGAAAAAGAGTATGCCTATACTGTTCTAGTTCAAACACACATAGCCGATAAGGTGGGCGTGACCCTGACCTGACTCTGAGGTCAAAGTCCATAAGTAGGCCACCGTAATTCAGTAGATAGATCTAATCTAAAAATGTAAATTATACTGCAGACATCTCTTTCCCATAGTATTTTTATCTCAAAACGTAGCTAAATGTGAAAAAATAATGGATTTTACCCACAATAACGTAATAGTATGCATCAGAACCCATCACAACCACACTATCAAAATTGAGAATACTCACTTTTGAGACGCGCTCAGTAGGGCCCTCTACGGCGGATCAGTTTCCTTCCCCTCTTGGTCAAATAAATCTGAAGAAGAGGTCCAGACATCTTCTGACTCACTTGAGGAGTCATATAAAACAAAATGATCACATTTTCGTCCATATTTTGGGTTGGAAAGAAGATTTTGAATCAGCAGCTTGATTTCATAACGTCAAAAATGTAAACAAAAATGGTGGCCGACGTGATACAATCTCGAAGAAACACATCGTGTTTACACACTATTTTTCTTTCTTTCAAAAGCGATTTTATGTATGTTTTTTGTTATACCCCATAAATTAATACCTTTTTATATCACTTCTGGGGCAGAAACATTAAAAAATTCTAATTTTTAATGAAAATACTGACTATGTCAATGACTCACTTCGTCATCATTCAAATTCGCTTGAATTTCAGTTAATCGGACTCGAAGAGTTAACATCTATTTGGACTGGAAAATACGAAGATCTATAACTTATATTTCAAAATTTCAGAATACAAACCCACCATAGTGTTTTTGATACATTAATGATATCTATATATATATTGGCGGATTTTACGACATTGCGTGTTCATTCAGTCAGAATAAGCTCTCAGATTGCTGAACAGATAATGTTCAAATTTTAACACCATTTTTGTGTATTACCTGTGCATGTTTTAGGCATATTTTTAATTTTTAAAATGTTCTTTCTTTAAATGGTATTTTACACAATTCATTTGTAATTACTGCCGAACCTCACACTTTTCGGCAACCCACAAAGCCTGCGAAATTCGGCCACTGTTGATCTATTCAATCCCATTGTCCCCAGTCCACCGCTGAACAGATAATGCTCAAATTTTAATCTAGATCTAGCTAAAGTCTTTTCTCTTTTATTCAGCAGGTCAATCTCTAGATTTCTTAGTTGGTGCACATTAAAGGGTGTGCCCAACTATGGAAATCCTCCCCTTAGATCTAGCTCTACATAAATTTAAAATCTAGATTTAGATATAGATTTAGAGCTACTCTAGATCAACTAAATCTTTTTTGGGAGAGGTTGGGCTCCGATTAGAATAATAACTTGCTCATTAAGCAGGATTTCAGCTTTTTAGTATATAATAAACATATTTTCATAAATATTTTGACATAAAACATTTTGGCATTTCCCCAAAAGATTATAGTTACATCCATCTGTGTGAATGTAAAGGTTTAGAGGTGGAAAAAACGTATTTCAGATCTGTAGAGGGATAACAGTGAAAGCTAAATCAGAGAAAATGCGTGAAATTTTGACTCCATGGAATCCGTGAAGCATTTCCAGATTGTCTGTCTATCTGTTTGTTTGTTTGTCCGTCCCCCGCCCTGTCTGTCTATCTGTGTGACTGACCTGGAGGCAGTGGCCAAAGCCATGGCCCTAGCAGCGGCAGCAGCCTCAGCACTTTTACTCTTCTTCTCACTGGCCAGATGTTGCTCCAACAAAGCCCTGGCTTTCCTCTCCTCAGCAAGCTTCTTCTCAATGGCCACCAAGTTCATCTTATCTTGCTGCCGGGATGTGACCAAATTGTGCAACCTAGCAAGGAAGGAAGGAAGAAATATTTAGGATGAGAAAGTGTATCAGTGGTGATGAGGCTAAATATCATCAAATCTACTACTGTTTCATTTCATGACCTTACAATTATACACGTTGCTCCGTTCATCATTGCTTTAGTATTTATTGCTTCTTTGTCTCCTTGTTGCTGATGAAGAATGCAATTCTTGCAAATTCTTCTGTCCTCCCTTGTCTTTTATCCATTAGACCTTTAATTTCTATTTTATGTTCCAATTCATTAGTTGTTGGCCTACTGTAGTACAATTCTTTTTATCCCATCACATATATGCTGGTAACTCCGTCAGTAAAACATTCGACTACCATCCAGGAAGCCTGAGTTCAATTCCCAATCTCGGCAAATTTTTCTGTTGACTCAACAGTGAAATGGGTATCTAATTCTATTCAGATTTGGCTAAAGTACACGTGGCTGGAAAGCAGTGGCAAACTATCACACTATAATGTATGCCTAGAAATGACTCTGATTACCCTATGTATGAGTACATACCAAGTAGGCAGCTCTGAAGTATTTATGACAGTCATTTGATATTGGGTCACCCAACAAACCTATGAATCCACAATTTCTTTAGTGTAAGCATAATAAAACAAAATATGTCAGATCAAGTAGAAACACAATCGTCAAATTCAAAATGTGTTCACTTTCTTTCTTTCTTTCTCAGTTCCCATTCTACCTTTCAGTGTATGGGTTCAGATGCCAGAGATGATCTTTCTCCAGGATGTCCTGTCCTGGTATTTCCTGTTTCCTTCCAAAAATGTTAAATTTCTATGCTTCAAAGCCTATTTTTTATCTTCTTCCCACTTTCTCCGAGGTCTACCTTTTGGTCTTTTACCTTGGGCTTTAGCACGGTATACTGATTTAGCTATTCTATTGTCATTCATTCTGTTTACATGCCCAAACCATCTCAATTGATTTGTTTCTATCTTAGTTTTTATGCCATCTGCTTTGGTTTGATCTCTTATTGTTGTATTTCTGATTTTGTCTCTTTTAGTTTTCCTTATTACTCTTCTTAAATATTTCATTTCAGCTGCCTGTAGTCTACTGTATTTTCTACTGTCTAAAGTCCAAGTTTCGCTGCCATAGAGGAGAGTAGAACAATAAACTGCATTGTATACTGCCATTTTGGTTTTGTTGACAATTCTTGCTTACCTACAAATGCCTTTCCTAGATGGTTATATATTGCACTTGCCTTTTGGATTCTCTGGCTGATTTCTTACCTTTAGTTTTCCCTCTGGGGTAATCATTACTCTAGGTAATTGTAGCTTTGAACTTGTTCTAAATTCTCCCCGCCCAATTTAAGATTTTGTGTTTTAGCTTCCATAGTTACTAGCATCATTTTGGTTTTCTTTGCATTTACTCTCATTCCTCTTTTATTTAGTTCATTGTTCATAATGTTGATATTCGACTGAAAGTCACTTTCTGATTTTCCAAACATACCTACATTCATTTTCTTCATTTTTGAGGATGCCTTTGCGAATGAATCCATAAATGTGATAAACAAAAGAGGACTTAGGAAACAACCCTGTCTTACCCCTTTATCTACATCAAATTCTGCAGATCTGTTTCCAGCTACTCTCACTGCACATGTTGGTTTATTGTAAAAACTTTTATTGGCTTCTACATTGTGTTCTTTTAAGGAATGCCATAGTTCGTACCTTCTCACAGTGTCAAATGCCTTTTCTAAGTCAATAAGACACAGGTGCAAGTCAATGTTTCTCTCAAGGAATTTTTCTATTATTTGTCTAATTGTAAATATGTGATCTTGTACACTTCTTCCTGGTCTAAATCCACTCTGGTGTTCTTCAATCTGATCCTCTACTCTTTTCCTTAGTCTCATTTCCAGAATCCTGGCATACACTTTTCCTGGTACACTAAGTAGTGATACCTCTATAGTTTGAGCATTCCATAGTTGATCCTTTCTTGTGTATTGGTACTACCGCTCGCTTATTCTAGTCGTCTGACAACTGTTTGGACTTCCATGCTCGTTGACATATTGCATGTAGTAGTTTGTCTGCCTCTCTCCCTTGGTTTTTAATCATTTCTGGATAAACTTGATCTGCTCCTGGGGCTTTTCTAATTTCACTTTTCTTATAGCTGTTTCAAGTTCTCCCATTGAGATATCTACATCTTCAGCTGTCTCATCTCCATTACTTGTTACTTTTAATAATTGATCTGTACTCCTTGTTTCATATGTTCTGGAGGGATTATGTAATCGTTGAAAATACTTTCTCCACTCTTCCCATGATTTCGCTGTCTCCTTTCATTATTTCTCCTTTGGCGTTCTTAATTTTTCGTATTGGGCATGTTTTGGTCTTTCTCCATGCTCTTCATTGTTCCCAGAACAGCTTTTGATTTCCTTGATAGCTTTCTTGAAGTCTTTGTCCAAACTCTTCCCACTGTTCCTGTTTTGCTTTCCTAACTTCCTCTTTTGCGATAGTTCTTTTACTCACGTAATCTATCCTATCCTCTGGTCTCTTTGTTTGCAAGTATTTCTTCCAGGCATCTCTCTTTTCTTTGAACTTAGTCTTGACATTCTCATTCCACCATGCTGTCTTTTTTCCATTCTCCTTTAATTTGTTTCCTACCACAGACCTCTTCAGTACAACTGAGGAGCGTTTCTTTATATATTTGCCACTTTTCTTCTATTGTGCTTTCCTTCAGATCCATCTGCCTTTCACTAATAGATCTTTTTATCCTGGATTGGTACATCTGGTACTATTGTTTTATTTAGTTCTTCTATTTTGAGTTTAGTAGCTTTCTTCTCTTTTCCTTTTCTGTTTGTTTTCTTTCAATTAATAATCTCATTTTGGCTATCACTAGGTGATGATCACTAAATATTTTAGCTCCTCTGCTTACTCTAGCATCCATTGTATTGTAAAAAAAGGGAGCTGCTAACTATTATGTAGTCTATGATTGACTTTTCACATCTGTCTTCATTTACTCTTGTATATTTGTGGATATCTTTATGAGGAATGTGTTAGCTATTTTCATGTTATTCTTTAGGCAAAAATCTATTAGTCTCTCTCCATTTGGAGGAGTTGTTGTCTCTCCTTCTTTACCTATTACTCCTCCTGACGTTTCTACATTGTTGCCTACTCTAGCGTTTAAATCTCCTAAAAGCATTAATTCCTGTTTGAATTTAAGATTCTCTGCAGCTAGTTGTAAATCGTTTTTCGAAGATATATTTTCTTCTTTAGTTGCGTCTTCGTTTGGTCCATAAGCTATTAATAATTTAATTTTCGTCCTTTTGGTTTAACATTTATCTCTAATAGCCGTGGGTTTATAAATTTCCAACTTTCTAATAGCTTTTCATGCCTTTTTTATGCACTAAGAAGTAGGCCTACTTCTGCTCTAGATCCGTCTTTGACATCTACTCCTGAGAAGATTAAAATATGATTCGGTTCTACATTTTCTATTCCTTGTCCTTTTTTCTTTGTTTCTGTAATGGCCAAAATATCTACTTTGAATTTTTCCAGTTCTTTAACTAATTCTAACTCTTTTCCTATTATTGCCCTAACATTCCAGGTTCCAAAAATCAGTCCGTATTAGTTTCCAAGTTCGTCTTCAAAAGATCAAGCCGAATATATTACTTTTATTTCTCTGAATCAGGTTGTTTTGGATAAGCAGGGGATTAGCCCACAGTACCCTACATAGATGGTGGGGCTGCGGCCTTGAGGCCCCCTACCAGGCCTTGTTATTTTCTGTCAGGGTTAACTCCCTTAGCCTTTAATCATTCAAGACCAGCCTGCAGGGCAGCAGGTTGTTTTCTGTCAGGGTTAACTCCCTTAGCTTTTGGTTGGCCAAGACCCGCCTGCAAGGCAGCAGGAGACTCATGGAGGGCGGGATCATCTACTCCCCGTACAGGTGCTTACCTGTCCACTGCCCGGAACATACGTTCACACCATGATCAAATGATGAACATTTGTGTCTACTGACCATCAATGCACAGTTTGTGTCTACTGATCAGCACTGCACACACTCAAGGGGGGAAAATATGGTTTGCCATAAAATTTCTTCACCTATCTCAATTTCCTAGACATATGGTTTTATCATCAATATCGATATTATATACCCCCCCTTTTTTTTTCCACATCAACATTCACACACACACACACACACACAACCAGACCTACATATGCATACACCTTCCAGAAGACAAAGCTACAGCTTATCACCTGCCATGCTATCACTCCCACTCCCCCCCATCTTACCCCATCCCATCCCTCTCACAGCAGTAGAGACATTGTGGGCCCAGACAGGGAACCTACTTGTTTTGTAAGTTTTCATTGTCTTGTTGAAGTTGGTAGAGCTCTGACCTCATAGCCTTGTCTTCTGAAGATGAAGAGCTAATTTGAGATCTCAGCTCGTGTTCACAATTACGACTGGCTTGAAGATCCGCTTTCAGCTTTTTTACATCTGTTTCTAACCTGCAGAGTGAAAAAAGAGTCAAGAGACATTGTTTCAACAACGCACCAAGATTATTAGGATATACTAGGGGGAAAAGAGGGTGGGGATAGGGATTATATGACTGATTAGAAGCATGACAAATATCACAAAGAATATGACCAATGTCACTTAAAAAGACAAATGTCACTAAAAATGACAAATGTTGCCGTTACTAAAAAATACAAATGTTGCTGTCACTAAAACTGACAAATGTTGCTAGAATATATTACAAATGTGACCTTATTGAAACTTACCCCACTCATCATTTGCAGTGATCTCAGGATTATTTAAGAGGAAACAGCCAGATGAAAGAAAGATGAAAGAGTGAAAGAAAGAAGTAAAACCTAACAGCAGTACCCATCAACTACCCACACATCCAAAATGTAAAACAGACTTCACTAAAAGATACGACCAATCAAATCACAATTGTCACTAGAAGATAAAGATGACAAACAACATGACAAATGTCACTACTAAAAATGTGACAAATATAGCCAAAAGTGGTGTAACATCAACATCGATATGACCGGAAGTAGATGTCATGTAAAGAAAGGCACCTATTTGTGGCAAAAAATCATCCTACATATGCTGATAGTCCTTGTAATAAATATGACCCATTTGTATAAGCTGTGCATTTTAAATGGTTGATGTCATGAAATGTCCCCACTTTCTCTTATTTCACCGAGGAATTCGGCAATCCAGAGGCAAGGTGTCCGCCTCTCAACCAAAAGGTAGTGGTTTCAGGCCCTGCCAACGGTTGAAAAGTGTTAACAAGTATTTTTCAAGCACAATTTACCCCCTAGTCTAGGTAGGTGGATGAACACCTAGTCCAATCGGAGACAGGATAAAAATGAGGTCTCGTGTGCAGATCACAACACTCTGTGCACGTTAAAGATCCCTTGGCTGTTTACAAAATCTCTCATTTCATCAACATCAAGCTACAGTGAACAGCAGTACAGCCACCCACTAGAAAAGAATATATGATCAAAACAGATTCTTGTATGTTATTGTATGGAACAAAGTAAGTAAAGTTCCTTCAAGGCCATTACGGCCTTGATCTTTTACCTGAAAACAAGTGGAATTTATCTGCTATGCTGTCTGTGTTGGAATGTGTTTAGTCTTTGTAGTGTTGCGCCTGGCTTTGCCACGTTTTAAAACCGGGACCTCATGATCCTCTGGCAGCATAACTGATATGCCACCGATGACAGTGTATGAAACAAACAACATTTACTTTCATTGAAATGAGAATTTTTATTGAAATAAAGAGACTTTTTAACAGACATATCAACAAGTTTGACTAGCCATCTTTCTCCTGTTTTTGTCAAGAACCTCCATCATAGACAAAGTCAAACACATCTATTACGTTTATTAATATTTCCATGGATTATTTGGTGCCTTTAGCCCCAAAGACACAACCAGAAAAAGACAAGAACAAGAGTGAATGCAATGACAGAAAACAAGTCTGATGGATTTTGGAATCACAAAAAAATCAAAACAATTTCAAACAGTAACGCATGCTTTAAAATTGGGTTCTCTGCAATTTACCCCTTTATTGCTATTTCAGTGTGAATTAAGAGGAAATAGCCAGACGAATTTTGAAATTGTCCCTGTCCAGCATTGCAGTGATCTCAGGGAAATTAAGAGGAAACAGCAAGATGAACTAGAGGTGAAAGAGTGAAAGAAAGAACCTACCAGCAGTGCCTGCCAACAATAGCAAGAAGAAAGAGACCTATAACAGAGTGAAAGAAATATGTAGGACCTATTAACAGCCCCTGCTAATTCTCCCTCCCTCTCACTCCAAAATAAATACACACACTACAAAGACTAAAGACATTCCAACACAGACAGCATAGGAGATAAGTTCCACATGTTTTCAGGTAAACATGGAAGGAAGTCAGTGTAAGTCTTGGATATTTACACACACACACACAACACACATACATAAAACTTCATCATCACAACAAAACACACTACTATAAGATTCTGTGATATAGTTATATCAAATAAACAAAACCTTCTCATCCACAATAAAATTGTACGGCTATCATGTTTCACACTAGCTTGAATACAGCCAAGAAAGCATTTGGAACTCTGAAGGACATTATACAACTTTACTTAGTAAAATGTAAATGCATTTTAAACCTCCAACAACACTCATTAAAATTTTTCTATGGAAAGACACAAGGGCAGACAAACTATCCGTCCAGATTATTAAATTCTGGTAACTCCTCGACAGCTTTCTTAAAATCATTCAAAGCCAAAAGAATAGCGTGCAATTCAGCATTGAAAATGGATGTATTATCTTTTAGACACACTTTCTTCGAGGATTCCGGATGATCCGGACATTAAATGGCAGCACTTACCTTTTCAGTCTCTTCTGAGCCAACTGTGTAGATATACAACTGTCAGGGAAATTATCCTTCCTCTACAAGAATTCCTATTGCAAAACGAATGGGCTCATTTTGTCTTTTGAGAATTTGAATAATGAAAAATCAAAATTTATTTTGGTTTTGATCCATGGTGGGGGAATTGTAAAGTTACTATCATTTACTTCCTTGTAATTTATGAATGCCGAACGGTGGGGTAGTGACTTCAATTTGAAATAGTAGTTCATTGACAGTTTTAGGCGTTGGTGATGTAAAGATGGCTTCAACATATTATACGCTCTTTATGGGTGAAGTACAGAAGGCGCAAAAGGCAATACGAAGACCCTGATGATGAATGGGGTCTAGCATTTTTAAAACGTTTGGGGGCTGGATCAATTAATAAAAGAACCATAGTCCAACTTGGACCCGACTAATGCTCTGTATAATTTCAGGAGGGTCACTCTGTCGGCATCCAAATCTGCATGACCCACAACTCGCAGAATAATTAGAGCCTTTTGACATTTTTTAAGGCTATGTGATAAAAAAATTATTTGGATTAAGTGGGTCTAGTTTTGGATTAACCAGTTCAAATACAGAGACAAAATTTGGAATAACTAGGAATTGGGCAAAACCGAAATTGGAATAAGACAGCAGGACGATCGCACGGTCCCTTATGTAGTCTAGGGGGAAAAACACAGACAGAAACACTGTTAACTCAAAATGGATTAGCCTAGGATATGTCACTGGTGTGAAGCCTTATTGTCGCCACTCCTACCCCGCCAAGCTTTTGTCAGGATGATGTAATCCGGGCCTATGCTGATGCTACTCTTCATTTGGCTGACATAGGCCTAAACAGTGGATGACAAACCTTGTCTCTAAACCTTAAGTACCGTAGTCTCATTCTCACCAGTGTCAGTGTTATTTCTGAAAGTGTAAGAGTACTAATACACACATGGCAGTGGTCCTTGTGTGTGTGTTTGAACCCGTGTGTGTGTGTGTTCATGTGCACGCGCGCGCGTGGATGTGTGATGTGTGTGTTTGAGTCTGTGATCTGTGACTAAGCCGACTGGATTCTACTTCTACCTGCATGCATTTTTTCAGGGAAGGGGTGGTGATGCACGATGATGGTATAACAACTTGTATTCTACAATAGTTATATAGGAACGATAATGCCACATCATGGGCGGATGACGGAATAACGAGGAATTTCATCATCGTGGTTTTTGTATAGTGTCAAATTTGTGCAAAGGTGAAAAGCTGAAGGTAAACGAGAATGGCAGTATAATGAGGTTTGACTGTATAAACATTAATAGCTCATAAAATGTCTGTTAATTATCAGTTTAAAATCTGTTTTCTAAAAGATGGATTTTTAATTCTTTTCGAAGACTTTGACATTTCTGGCACTTCCAAGATCTATATTCAGGTTGTTCCAGATATATGGGCAAAAGTAAATAAAAGAAATTAAACCAAAGATGCCAAGTTTAGATCACTTGCTGATCTTAAATTATGGGATGGGTTGTAGGGAATGATCGATCGACTGAGATAAGAAAGACCAGAGTCACAAAAACAATTGAAAGCAATAAAGCAGCTCTGTATTCGATCCCAGGCTCCATGGTAATCAGTGCAATTCTTTCAGAATCGGTGTTATAGGATTTGACTTTTTTATTTAGACACAACCCTAGCTGTGGAATGTTGAATTCTTTTAAGTATATTTATCATTTTTAGTTCTGGAGGGCAGAAAATCCATGCCCCATGTCGATAGAAGCGTCGCGATAAGAGAAGACAGACACAGTGAGAGATTGTTGTATCGTAATAAACTGCTAATGTCACCATGGTAGAAGGAGAGTGTGGGATAGTGAATTGAAAGATAGTTGGGCACTTGCTCAAAAGAGTTGGTGTAAGAAGAAAGGGATTGGGATGCTACAAAGAGTGTAGAGGGAGTGGGGGGGTGGTTCGCAAGTAGGCCTGCAAAGGGCTGGGGATGAGAGATGTCAATAGCGAAGATTCCAAAACCATTGTCATTTCGGCATCGGACGACTCTCGAACAGCCCCTGATATATGTAATATTATTTTCCCTTACTGCTCCAGGCGAAATTTTTTTTAAAATCCTAGCAACTTTGGGACCAACATGTTGATTTTCTGTTCTTTACAGATTCGGGTAGAACGATCATTTATCTACAAGTTTATGGCAGAAAAATGACCATATGACGAATAATAATTTTCTTACAAAATATTTTGTAGGTGAGGGTAGGCAAAAATAGTCAACATTTTGACGTCAATTACCCCAACACTGACTGAGAAGATGGCACTGAAAACCTGTATAATATGGCACTAAATGGTCCACACTGGCAACACTAGTTTTGCTTGGCTATGGAGGTCACGGTCACCGCTTTGGCCTAGCGTTGAGTGATATAAGAGGTGGAAGGCAAGCGTTGCCGGTCAGTGTGTTTGTACACACGCACAAGTATAGGAATAGATGAATAAAACAAAAAACTGGTCATTGTGACGTGTTTTCACAACAGTGCGCATCTAAACCTAGATCTATAATCCTCTTTACATTAGTAACAATGCCAGAGAAGGTCAAAAGAGTAAAGGGGCTGCTTCAAGAAGGCAACCCGTCTGAAGCGTCTTGTTTTGTGTTATTTTCTTTTGATTTGTTATTTGCATTTTCTCTAAATGTAATTTTTGAACACTAAATTTCTATCTCCTCCGTCATTTACCGACCAATTTGTATAATATATGTCACACAGGTTACTCTTGTCAATTTAAATAGAACGACGTTGAGTGTTTTGGTTGGTATCTTGTCAATTTTTCAGAATTTTTTTTTGGGTAATAAAAATGCCACCATATATATATAATTTTAAAAAATTCATTTAAAAGAACATATCAAATACATTTTAAAATCTGACGTCACTCTTTAGATATTGAATGGAAAAAACAATCTGCACAGGTTTTGAGTGATTTTTTCAATCAAAATCCAAGGTGGTGGCCGTTTCCATGGCAACCAAGGACGCTACAAACTCTTCTATGATAGAAGATGACATAGTTACTTGTATATATATACTCAAAGGTAAACAATTTTTTTGGGGTAATAAAAATGCCACCATATATATAATTTTAAAAATTCATTTAAAAGAACATATTCAAAATACATTTTAAAATCTGACGTCACTCTTTAGATATTAAATGGAAAAAACAATCTGCATAGATTTTGAGCGATTTTTTTCAATCAAAATCCCAGGTGGTGGCCGTTTAAATGGCAACCAAGGACGCTACAATTTCTTCTGTGATAGAAGATGACATAGTTACTCGTATATATATACTCAAAGGTAAACAATCACTTCACCCCCCCCTGCCGCAATACAAATATATGGTAGAGAAAAACAGACCATAAAAGCAAATCTGACAGGAAAGATTTAAGATCTAATTTTCCTATAAAGCCACAGGAAAATCAAGTTCCTTCAAAGTTATCACAGCCATTAGAACTAGAGCTTATCACATTAATAGTTTTTGTAGTGTGGTGATACAAAAAAAAAAAAGAATTGTGCCGTCCGCGCATTCCAGTTTCTTTAGCGAAAGGAATAATAAACTATTATCAAGCTTATATTCAATGCAACAGGAGTCACTCATGTTGTCCAAGCGAGCAAATAAAGGTACATTTTCTTGCCCAAGGAAAACAATGAAATGTCTAAAGTGAGGTTTGAACCAAGAACCTCTAGGTCACTGCGCAATGCCTTTAATGACTTGGCAAAGTGGTGATATGGAGAGCAAATAATAATAATATATCACCTCCTGGCAGGATGATAAAAAAAGTTTGTCACAGGCTTTACTGTCCAGCTGATGGCAGTACCCATTTACACCTGGATCCAAAGAGGACATGAATGAATGAAGTGTCTTTCCCAAAGGAACATAAAACCAGATCTAGCATTGCCATGATTTGAACCCAGAACCCCATCATCCCAAATCTGGCAGCCTAAGGCTACACCACTTACTTCAAGGGGCTAATGGAAATTCACATGATGCAATACAGTGGTGCTCGGTTTCAACGTCCGAGTCTGGACGAAAACTCCTGCTTTAGCTGAGTCCCGTTGTAACCATGTATAAAGGGAGGGAACATGTGCTAATCTATGAGGCCTAATACGTTGCATGGGCATACAGCTACATTATGTACAACTCTAGACAGACACTATTATCCACAATTCTAGAGTCAACTTCAACCAAAGACATTACAGCGCTGACAAGCGCACATTCCAAGGTGAGACAACCCAAGCCGTCCCAGTCTTAACCCCGACACATGCTACATAATGTGCAAGTTTACATCACACACATACACACACACAGGCAGCTGCTAGCATGATCGAGCATCATAGCATTGCCATACTACAGTAAGTAGTTAAAATAGGCCCTAGGCCTAAATGATGCAGGCTAGATGAAAAATAATTAATACAGTATGGCATGTAGTGGGCCCTATGTATAGGCATGATAATAACGAAATTGTAGCCTACATAATGTATACATATTGGTCCAGTCACAGAGGTAAGAGCACCAATTCAACTCTCCTTCCTGTTATTACATTTTTTATGTTAGAGCCTTTCACATCTATAAGAATTATTTTTCCCTTGATTAACAGTGTATGGTGGTGCAATATTTTTGGCACAAATTCCTGTTGTGGTCGTTGTATGGCATCAGTGGATGCCGTTCTAACCGTGTATATTTTGTATAGCTTATATAGAGATTATAACGGGATTTGAAAAAGTCCCATTGTAACCGAGATTCCGTTGTATCCGATGCCATTGTAGGTGAGCTCCACTGTTTATACTCTGTACTTGTGAGCTTTCATCAAATTGATTTTACGTTAAATCTTGAAGACTTTATTGAACACATATGATGAATTAAAACTGCATGATGGCTCAGTCATCTTTACCAAATACAGACGAACATTCCAACAGCAAAGATGTATTTCAATCACAAATAAATATAACCATTCCTACAATGGAGATGTGTTTCAATCAGATATAAAGATGAACATTCCTACAATGGAGATGTGTTTCAATCAGATATAAAGATGAACATTCCAACAACAGAGATGTGTTTTAATCACATTATAAAGATGGACATTCCTACACTGGAGATGTGTTTCAATTATCCATAAAATGAACATTCCTACAAAGGAGATGTGTTTCAAACACACGTAACATTGAACAACTTTCTGATCATTATACATAATTACCAGCAAGATGACCATTGCCCTCTGCTCCATTTTATTTGTAAGCATTCCCATAATAAACACTAGTCGAGTTGTAATTTTAATCTCAATAAACTATTTAAGTCCACCAATTTAAGCAATATTGTAGTTCCTTTGAAACTTGATGACCCATGGAGCCAGTACTTATCCTTGTTTCTATAGCCTTTACCAGACTAAACAAAACTATGGCTGGTCCACATTAACACCTTAATAGATGCCTTTAGTGGGCACCTTTCATTATTCAACATGCCAACTTTCTCCAAACCAAATTAAGGAAATTGATAGCGTGTGAAAGATAGAAGTTTCAGATAGCCATCAAGACAAATTTACAAAAACACACAAAATATGTACATATGATATAAGACTGTCACGGCCTGGTCGTCATACAAGGCCATCTCAGTTCTCTCTGAGATTTTCGTTGATAGGATCCTCCTATCGACTTTAGTTGTTCAGGTCTTTCCACGTTTTAAGTTTCATTTGCTCCATTAGGCGGGAGAGAATTTTATTAACCCTTACATTGCAACCCATTTTATACCAGATGTCTTTGCCATTGCCACCCATTTTGGCTGAAATCCTTAGAAACGATTCATATCAGGCAAACAATTCTCATTTCTAAACTACAACTACAATAGATATAATTCAAAAAGAAACTTTCAGAACATACTAATGATAGATTGTGCTACAAGAATAAATATTCAAAATATGCAAATAAGGTCATGGGACCATGTCAGCCATCTTGGATTTTGACAAATTATATTGTCTTTTTTATCATCATATCTTAGTGAAAATAACAGTGTTTGGTCACAAAATACACCATTGTGAAGCATATTATATTCTTATCATTAATCTTTATTTGTGCATTGCATTGTAGTGTGAGGAAAACAGAAGAAAGGGGAAGATGTAGACAATAACATGACAACACAAAAAATGGCAATGTTAAAAAAGTACACAAAGAAATATGTAAAAACAAAAGTATGTAAGAATTTAAAAATTTATTTTGCTGACCTGTCCCGTCTCACTAAGTCTTCTCTTGTTATGTTTTCTGTGGTTATGTGTCACATATGTGTCTAGTTTTCAAATACTCCCAGTTCCAGGCACTAGCATCAACAGTGCGTCCCCTCCTTACTTATTCTCTATCCCGATGAACCCCATACACTTCGCTGTAACTGTCAAAATCAATAAGCTCTTCAACACCTCTATCATATTCACTTAATCATCACTATCTT
>JAXRKP010000458.1:52500-55000 GCA_037039925.1 Doris montereyensis
AGAAAACCACATCCACCACGAGATAGAAGTGCTATGACTTACCTTAATATGACTTCATCTTTATTATTTGTGTATGAAGACGGTGATGGTGAAGGCTGAATTTCTTTGTACATATTTTTCCCCTTTTTAGACGAAGAGGATGATGAGTATGCCGATGAATTTGAAGAACTATTTCCACCTCCAACACTGTCCTTGCTGCTGTTCAGCTGTTTGTTGCTAGTTTTATTTGACGATACTGATATGGAAGAAGCCGCGACCACAGCAACCGCCGCTGTAACAGAGCTGTTTCCAGATTTAAATGCTTACCCGCCTGCTGTTCGTTGGCAAAATTATCGGCACTCTGGGTCAAACTGGTTGACATTGGAAGCTTTCCGAGGTAAAGTTTTCTCTATGTACTCCAACTCGTCATCCTCGTTAATATCAGTGTTTTTTGACATTCTAGATTTCATGTTGTTGCTTGAGGTTACCTCCCTTTCATCCAGTACTTTTGACGACCAAGGAACTTTTTTGTGGGCTGAACCATTTGAGATTACTTCCTCTTCTGGTTTGAAGGTAAAGCTGGGGAAAGAGAAATGAACGCATCATTTATTAACACAGTGTGAGAACTCAAGGTAAACAAAATGGCACTGCATGAACATAAAGACAATACTTACTAGATTTACTGATGAAGGTTAAAAAAGCACAAATTAGAAAACATGATGTACATATAAGAAAATTCCTTCAATTCAAAACCAGTAAAAAGAAAAAGAAAAAGAAAAGACATAAAAAAATTAACTATATAAAGAACTTGTTAAAAAATGTAGCAGTTGGAAATTAAAACCATAAAGCCAATGAAGTAAGCGTCAATGTTTGTAAGCTTAACTCTGATCAAAAGATGATATTCTAGCGTGTTGAAACAAAAATGAGTGCATACACAAACAATTTCTAACTGCAAATATTTCAAAGCTGAACTATATCAGCTACTTTTTCTTTGGAAACATTCAAACCCTGAGCTTTGTTTCATTGGGATTTACCCTGTCCTGTTCATCATGTCCAGTGATAATTTCCCCACCCAAACCAGGGTGAACTAAGGGGAAAGATGTGAAACAATCAAAAGAAATAAGTAGAACCAACCTGAGTCTTGCTCCTGAAGACTACCCATCCAAACCATAATTAAGTCAACTGCCTACACAAACCATCGGTCAACCACACATATCTCAACCATAAGACAACCGTCATACTTACCATCCCCTAAAAACCATAATTTAATCCCCCACCCAAACCATAAAGTCCATCATGCATACAAAACGCTATCACACTAAAACAGACAATACCCTCTTTACACAAACCATAAATCAACGCAGCAAATCTGCCACTCGGAATTATGAAAAGTCAGGAAAAAATGTAAAAAGATCAGGATACTGGGGAAAAATTCCACACATGAGCGATTTCAGAAGGTATAGGGTCAGCCAGCCACTTATCTCAAAACATCAAAGGTGTTTGGTAATCTTGAGCTTAGTAGGGTCATTGTTGTTATATAATTCACCCCTTCTCCCTAAGGTTACGCACAACCACAGTTGTATTAAAAAAATCGGGATGGGCCCTGAAATATTTAAAAATTGGGACTTGGCAAAAAAAAAATGCTCCCTTGTAACCGAGAACTCATAGAGGAAACAGCAAAATGACTAAATCTATTAGACATCATTAATACCTGCCTTCCCACTACAATGTTAATGGAAGAGACATCCTTTTAAATTATACCTTTTTTCTGTCTTTCTGGTTTAGTACTATCTTGTTGCTATCATGTTGAAGAGATAAAAAATCATTTTCTTTTTGTATCACTTCTTTTTAGAGGAAAAATAAAAACATACACACAGCATTCATATGGTCAGGCACAGATTCTGATCAAATCGAATGGGCTACCAAAATTTTCTATTCAAAACCCATTACACAGCCCTTGGGATTTTATTAATTTGATCACTTGCTCTTACACACACTGACATAACATGGGACATGTCAGAGGAGGTGAGAGAGAGAGGGAGGGGAGAGGGAGGGAGGAGGGAGGGGGAGGGAGGAGGAGGGAGGGAGGGAGGGAGGGAGGGAGGGAGGGAGGGAGGGAGGGAGGGGGAGGGAGGGAGGGAGGGAGGGAGAGGGAGGGAGGGAGGGAGGGGGAGAGGGAGGGAGGGAGGGAGGGAGGAGGGAGGGAGGGGAGGGAGGGAGGGAGGGAGGGAGGGAGGAGGGAGGGAGGGAGGGAGGGAGGGAGGGAGGGAGGGAGGGAGGGAGGGAGGGAGGGAGGGAGGATCACACTAAACACAGAGGGAAAACCCTTTGGACAGTGACACAGGGACACACAAGGCATTCCTCTCTTTCTATCCCCTCTGGACAGAGATTGACCACTTTGCCGCAGGGGAGATTCTAAATCTAGAGAGATCTAGATCACTTAAAAGAGACAGATATAGATCATTTAGATCTAGATATAGATCCAAGAGAGTCACTCAACAAAGCCAACTGCCTGATCAGT
>JAXRKP010000458.1:60000-160000 GCA_037039925.1 Doris montereyensis
CTGACACACAAACTGACATACTTACACTCATACTGACATGGACACTGACATGTTTACATACACACTGACATGCTTACATACACACTGACACACTAACAGACTTACATACGCAACTGACATGCTTACACACATGCTGACACACCTACACACGTACTGAGACACACTGATATGCACAGTCACACACTAGCACATACACTGACATATACTTACACACACTGATACACACTGATTTTTATGTCAAATAACCTACCAATGACAGGCAAATGGTCGACATAGATCTAAATTGAAAAGGTAAACTTTTAAGCTCTCTCAGTCGTATCGACGCTTCAATGTAGACAAAGAGTAACCACAAGGAGACAGTGGGAAGGCATATGCCTCGATCTGAAATGCACAAAGCAAAACATTCATTGATCACTAGTCAAAATCAAGAGTCAGGGTCACAGTTTCGTTTTGTTTACAAGTCCCCCCCCTGCTGGAGGGCTCTTGTTGCTGGCATAAGCCCGATGAGGTTGATAAATAACAGGGCGTGATGGTGGACAAGAACTGGCAATTAACCATAGAATACAAAAGATTTCGTTTGATCCAAATGTTTCACTATACTGCTCCTCATTAAAACAAAGTATGCAAACCACAAACCAAATGTTACAGGAGAGTTATAAGAAAATAATTTTTCCAATTATTCATCAGCCAAAAAGTTTTTCGAACAATTATACTATACATGTACACATGTTTTTGTCAACTGATCTTTGATCATGAATGATAGATAATTGTCGTATACAAAAAAAAAAAAAAAGTTGACGTACATCTATGTGTGTTCATCACAAAAATGGTAACATGATATACAGAATAGCTTGAATATTGTTGACAAAATTATGCTTTTTCAAGTCCTCATTCTTTCACATGATGCTTAGACCTTCAGCTCAAACGTAGCCTTTATTTTTTTTAGCATATTTTAATTCCTGTCTTGCATCATTGTAGTCAGATCTCTATGAACGGGCATACAAGTGACTACCATTATCACAGCGTATAGGACACAACTCTTTGAATAAAATCATAGATGCAAAGTCTACCTGCATCTTATCAGTGGTGTACATAAACATACTAAGTTTGTTTCCTTCCGAAAAATAAATAATTACTTTACCGTGATATCATCGCAAATAGGATGCATTTTTCTTTTTTATTAACGGTGGTGACTAGTAGTAGCACGATACAATACACTATGGTGTACTACTTAGACGCAATAAATATGAGGGATAGAAAAAATACTATTAACAGAGTGTTAATCCGGCCCTGTGATTCCGCAAAGTCATTATCGATTGATAAAGTGAACATGTTGATGTCGTTGTGTGTGAGTGTGTGACCATAGAATAAATAGAAACTATAAATAAATATTCGGAGAGGGGGTGAGGCAAGGGAAGATAGGTGGAGGTTTCGGGTGGCGGTTGAATTACGGACAGACGGATGGGGAGGGGGTTGTCAGCTTTCTTTTCAGTTAGGCTTGTGTTGCTGTTGTTGGGCACATGCACCCCCCTCCTCTCTCTGTCAGCCTCTAGTTATCACATCGTCATTCATTATATAAATACATAATAATTAGTGTCAGGGGCTTTTGCTTTGATTTAAAATTTTAATGCGTCATATCTGACGCATATATGATTGAGACAAGATTTTTCTCAAGAAAGTCTTATACACCGCTGTGTCCTGTACGCGGTGACAGTGGAACCTCTCTAATCGGGAACTCCCATTAGATTGTAAAATCATCCCGATTTCCCTGGACCTAGGGATTTTGATTTTCTCTCAGCAGTTTGAGGTACCTAAGCCCTTCTGTGAGTGATAAAATGCAGAATTAAATGAACAAGTAGCCACAGGACCAGTTGATCAAAACAAAGATAGCAATTATCAGAGATGTCTCTCACACTCACAGTCGACCATCCTTGGATGGTAGATAGATAAGACACATAATCAGGAAGGCATGATGAATTGTTAAATCTCCACGCGTGTCTACCCTTGTGATTAGCGAGTTAGGTGGGCAATAAAAGACTATGGTTTATGCTTTCTAGCGCTCCCGTGTCAACAATGTACTGTATTGTTAGGTAGATGAGAAAAGATTGACTCTAAGCCTACTTTCACACCTTTTTAATGGATGTCTGACCTATGGTTGTCTCAAACTGGTATTTGTGACACTGTGTACATATTATGTAATGTATAACACTTGTAGCACTGATGCAGGTGTAATAATTGATGCTTTGCTAACACGGAAACCAAATTTGGATAACAATTGAGTGTTGGAATAAATAAATATGGGGGGAAAGTGATGATAATTAATGCAAGTCCGCGAAAATTGTCCTGATTAGAGGGGGGGGGGGGGGGCATTTCCATTTAGAAAGGTAAAATATATATAAAAAATTCTGTTCCCTGAGATTTCGTCCCGATTGACCAGGTTTCCCAATACTCCGGGTTCCCCATTAGAGGTTCTACTGTGTATGGTATGTCCACTATTGGAACCAGTAAAAATAACACAATTTTTACCATAATTTATGAACCTGTGGTTTAAAAGAATCCTTTATTTTACTTGACAGCATTTGCAAACTAGTCACTCACAAAACTCATTTTCCCTGTAGGGAAAAAGGTGTTGCAGGATAGTTTAGCCTACAAAAGAAGTTTCTGAGAATCAAAAGCAGAATCTCTGTGTCAAGTGTATGTAATAGATTAAATTTTACCAGATGGGAGTAACAGCAGGTAAAGTATCAAGGAAAGTTAAGTAAAGGCTCATGAAAACATAATCACATATCATTTTTTTAAAGTAAAACAAAAGAAAAAGCAAATGTTTAAACCAATGACTTTGAGAGATTCTCACCTGTGTGCCAAACATATTGCACCCATACGTAAGTACTAGCTGCAAAAAATAGCCACTGTACAGGTATAAACAGGTAGCAAATGACATCGGACGTCACAGCAATGCACACAAAAAGACGGAGAAAGCCTGTGAAAGAATGGCAAAAGATGTTGAATAATGTAGATATCATCAGTAGGACAGAGTATATTATACTCAGGTATGTAAATGGCAAATAAAAATTGTTGTGGTTATGGTAAATCACAAACAAGGAAGGCCAAGATTTACGTACAGAACAATTAATATTTTATTGCGTTGATGACATGGCACGATTGTACTCGATATATTACAACGGTGGCTACTATTGCTTACGCAAGTGATAATACATCGAAGGAGGAAAATAACAACATGTAATCATAATATGGTATTGGATATACATGTTATACATTGGATACATTGGACACTGATACATATATATATATATGATGACATGGATGAGCTACATAGTTATGACAAGTAATATAAATACATATGCAAAGGAGATAATCACACATACGTGTATATACGTCATTCGTCACAACACCTCCCCTTAGCCTGAAGGCACTAGAGTAACTGAAGGCATAAATAGCCTGTCCATATATATGATATGATGCACTGAAATGAAAAACACTGAAAACTAGATACCAAGAAAGCAAAGTCTCTGTTTGAATGTCCAATCTAAATCCAGTGAATCACAGCATTAATGTTTCATATTCACCTGGCGGGAGCGTAGCTGGTCCACGTGTCTCGCCATATAGGTCCATCCGGCAACACTCTTACATCAAACAGACGTCGGCCCACAGAAGATATAATGGTCGCTGCCATCCACTTGTCTTTACACCCCCTTTTAAAAGATAAGGTATAACAGGGACTGTTTTCCTTAAATTTTGAGACTAGAGTGTTACCAGTGTCAGTGTCCGTAGCGTTTGTCATTTTAGGGAGGATAACGTCTATCCTCGCTCTAATTTGACGACCGTTGAGTGGCTCACCAGGACTAGAGCCACAAGGTAATGGGGTCCGTCTGTGCAAAGATGAATCGTCATCGATTTCGTGGACATCGGACCCTCTGTCAATAAGATTGTCCACGGATATGTGAAGATCGTTGATCGCTGTCCTGCCCAGGAGGTTAAGGTTGACGTTTGTCACCACAAACAATATCTCTGCCGTCTTAGTCTTTGATATTGTTGTTGGTAGTTTAACCACACCAACCACCGGTAACTTTTTGTCGGAAGCACACCGGTATTGGCAGGTTGATGGCGATAGTGGCGGTCTCCCTAGACGGGTCCAAGTTCTTTGGGAGATGAAGTTGTCCCTAGACCCAGTATCCACCTCAAAAACAACGGGTGTCTTCCTGAGATAGCATTAGCATGTCTGAGTCAGGGGTTGAGCTGTGTTCCACCTGACTGTGCGTGTCTCCGATTGTACGTGCCTCACCGACACAGTCTGATGGCGCTTCTTTTGAGACAGGCGTTCTTAATGTGGCCTTTGATGCCACAGAAATCACACACTGTTTCCTTGAAGCGGCACGAGTCCTGTGAGTGAGGCCCATTGCATCTGTAACAAGGTCTCTGTTGATCCCTTGGTGGTGGCAAGGTCTTGGTTGGCCCAGGATTTGACGGTTCAGGATGGCGGAGAGGTCAAAAGGTTTTCGTCCTAGCTTAAAGACCTCTGCGTCAGCCGTTCCCGTCGTCTCCTTGGCAACTTTTTGCAGCTTCCTCAGCTTCGGCAGCAATCTGGATCGCTCGGTTGAATGATAATTCATCGTCCTTCACCTTGAACAAGGCTTTGATAGTCGATTCGTTGCTGATGGAGCAAACGAACCGAGTTCTCATCGCCTCATCCAAGGGGTCCTTTATGGAAGCAAAATCGCAGGTTGCCGCCTCCTGACAGATTCTAGTGGCGAGCTCGTGAGTGTTCTCCCCTGGGCGCCTCTCCGTCTTCGTCCAGAACTTGTACCGTTCTCGGACCACAAATAGCTTTCGGTTGTAGTTGTCAGCCATATGTTGCACAATCTCCTCCATCGATAAGTCATTGACGTCGCGTGGCGGGTCAGACTGGCGTGCCAAGTTTGCCAGTAGCTTGTAGGTGGCACCAGACTGATTTGTCAAGAATATTTCCGACGTTCTGTCTGCCGGGATTGAGTTGGCCTTCACAAACGTTCGGAACCGTGCCCAATAGTCCGTCCAGAGTTCCGTACTGGAGTCAAACTCATTGAACTTGGTGTTGGTCACGGCTGGTTTTGGCCTCTCCATCACCAGAGCCATCAGGGTTTCTGTCTGAAGGCGTTGTTGTTCCAGTTGGTCACGCAACAGTTTGATCAACTCGTCGTTGGATCGGGCAGCCATCACAGCTGGTAGAGGTTAGTACGAATCTCGGCAGGGTAAGACGATCGGCTGGCGATTCGTCTCACTCTCACTAGTCGGTCCACGGCAGGGAAGACAGCAAGCAGCAGAACAGGTAAGCTGGCAAGGCAGGTAGGTCTAGCGGTGCATGCGGCAAAGGGGCAGGCAGCACGGCTAGCAGTGAGGCCGGTTGACAAGCAGGGCAGGCGGCAAGCAAGGCTGACAGCAAGCAGACTTGACAAGGCAGGCAAGCAGCAGGAAGACTTGGCAGCAAGGCAAGCAGGCAACGGGGCAGGCTTTGGCAAGGCAGGCAGCGGGGCAGGCTTGGTAAGGGCGGGCAGCGGGGCAGGCTTGGCAGCAGGCAGCAGGCTTAGCAAGGCAGGCAGGCAGCGGGGGCAGGCTTGGCAAGGCAGGCAGCGGGGCAGGCTTGGCAAGGCAGGAAGCGGGGCAGGCTTGGCAAGGCAGGCAGGCTTGGCAGCAAGGCAGGCAGGCAGGCAGGCTTGGCAGCAAGGCAGGCAGGCAGGCTTCTCCGTCTTTGGGTTGATTATTCTCGTCGCCAATGTTGTGGGGTTGTGGTAAATCACAAACAAGGAAGGCCAAGATTTACGTACAGAACAATTAATATTTTATTGCGTTGATGACATGGCACGATTGTACTCGATATATTACAACGGTGGCTACTATTGCTTACGCAAGTGATAATACATCGAAGGAGGAAAATAACAACATGTAATCATAATATGGTATTGGATATACATGTTATACATTGGATACATTGGACACTGATACATATATATATATATGGTGACATGGATGAGCTACATAGTTATGACAAGTAATATAAATACATATGCAAAGGAGATAATCACATACGTATATACGTCATTTGTCACAACAAAAATAATAATCTGAAAGTCTCTGAAGACACTGAACACCTCCTGTACCGTATTTATTCTCTTACATTAACAGCACCACGCTATGCCATTTTTCTCAACCTTCCTGATATAACTAGAAAGGAATTCATCATTACAATCGTTAGTTGACAGCCATTCCCACCTGAGTTTCTTCTTAGAAGTTAGATCAATCACATCTATTGTAGAATCCCCATCAATAGACATAGGCCAAGCTTTTGACAGGCCATCCCCAAATTTTTTAATTGTCTAGATCTAGATTCTGGATCTTAGCTAATCTAGATCTAGATCTAGTTGTTTTAAAGATTTGCTCGTTATAAAAACATTCTCAATCAATTTTGATTTTATCAACTACCAAGTAGATCTAGAAATCGAGATCTAGCTCTACTTAAGTTATTGAAGAAAATGGGTGCAACAAATTCTAGATGTAGAAATCTAAATCTACTAGGTTTTAGATCTCTCATAGTTCTTAGGCCTCTAGATAACCATTAAACTTAGATAGATCTATATATAGATCTTACTAGATCTACATTAAATCCAGATCTATAATAAAATAGCCTGTCTGTCTAGAATCTATATCAACCACTTGTGCGCTTCTTCTCAAGATCTCTCTAGCCAACTAGATCTAGAATCTAGAAATCTAAAATGCATGATGTAGGTTTGATTACACAAGTTTCATTTACTGGTGACCCCTATCGTAAACGGAATGATCCTATAAGGACAAGTTCATCGCCAGAAGGGTGTAAATGTGAGCTGGTCTGTTTTGAGAGTGTGTGATTGAGCTGTTAATATGTGTGCTTGCAAAGATACGTAAATGGTCTTGTTGTCTCCTACTAAACTGAAAAGAATGGAATCATCCTAGTTTGGCTTGGCTTGGGTGAGACCAGATGATCGCCCATGCGACTGAATTTAATAGATTGGTGATGGCCTGGTCAGAAGTCACACATCCCTGTGAACTTGTAAAATTTTGTGGGCAGCCTCATGCGCGGCCATAACTGTCAGCGGGCCAACTAGCATGTGGCAGCCATTGCGCTTGCTGAGCGAGCTATTTTTCTAGTGTTAATCTTATCACTTGTCGGTCACATCTAGATCTAGCTGTAGATTCAACTTTAAATCCCAATAACCCACAAATAGGATAATATAAATTGCAAATAACGCAATAGGAAATGTAAAATGACTTAGATTCCATTTTCCTGGAATGAAAGAATGAAAAATCATCAACCACAGAACAAAACTAGGCCCAATCTATTTCAGACTAAAAATTCTGAAAGGTCTGGAAGATCTGAAAGATAATAAAGAAAGGTTTCGACTTTTTTTTTCTGAAATTTGCTCGTGTGAAAAGTAGGGCCTCACGGATCAGTGTGAAAATTATAGTTCATCGTGAAAATGAAAATAAAGCAGTGTGCTTTCGCGCATGAAACCGGCGATGAGTCTGGGTTGGGAATTAAATGATTTAAAATCCTGTTGTGCTAAACCACCTGACCTATTCATACTTACTTATCCTCGTGGTGCTTGGGCAGCACATAAGATCGACAAAATTTTAATCCATTGTCGGTTTCTGTAACATTTTTTTTTTACAAGATAGGGGCGTTAACCCTACGCCTAACCCCATCCTGGAGGACCAAGATTTATTTTGGAGATTCACTCCTAGACAGGTAGCTTTCCCAAGCTCATGAGCCCATGGTTTAAAATCGGAGTTTTTCCTTCTCCTAGACAAACTGCCTTTCCAGGTTACCGAGCTCTGTCCACCCGGGGGAGGTTATAAAGGCGCATCGGTTCACCTGTTAGCCACCTCACAGGACATCTAGAGCATTTTCTAAGGGCTGAGTTCCCACTCTGCAGCCCCACTCTGCCCTCAGTGACTGCTTATTCAGTATTCGCAGCTGACCTCTATATCTAGAGGCTGTTCCCCTATCCGCAACCTGGGGATGCGTCTGGTAGGAGATGGTCGACCTAATATAATAGTGAATATAAAAGTATCTTAGTGAAAGGAAAGAAAGGAAATTTAAGAGAAAAATATGTTTAAAGTAGAAAACCTCAAATAATCTGAAATCAGAGGAAATCTGAAAGTATAATACTCACCAATCCTTGATACTTGAAAGAGTCAGTAAACACTTCGAACCAGTAACCAAAACGGCCACAGATATTCAAAACGGAACTCAAGGATGAAATCAGCCATCAGAACCAGAGCCCATACAAGCAAAAACCTCAAGTAGAGAAAGGTACTGAGGACAAAAATTAAGGGCATATTAACACAACATTGTTTCAAAATACACACAAAATAATGGTGATTAGCGACATGTGGAGATTACTACAAGCGATGAGGTGGAGAGGTGGGCTGACAGCCAACTTTATAACATGGCAGGCTTCACAAAATGATTCATCCCCATTTCCCTCTTTTGTCAAAATCTAAATTATAATTGTAAATTCTCTCATTCTACGCCTTTATGCTGTCTTTTCTAAAATGCATGATGGGTTTATCACGTGAGACACTCTGCTAAAACGGATGAACTTCACAGCTTATATAACGAGAGAGAGAGAGAGAGAGAGAGAGAGAGAGAGAGAGAGAGAGAGAGAGAGAGAGAGAGAGAGAGAGAGAGGGAGGAGAGGGAGGGAGGGAGGGAGGGAGAGGGAGGGAGAGGGAGGGAGAGAGAGAGAGAGAGAGAGAGAGAGAGAGAGAGAGAGAGAGAGAGAGAGAGAGAGAGAGAGAGAGGAAGAAAGAGAGAGAGAGAGAGAAAAAGAAGAGAGAGAAAAGAAAGAGACCCGCAACAGCAGCAACAAAACCTAACCAAAAAGAAATCACTTTTGCCCACAATTTCTTTTTTTTCGCATGCACCAGCCCTTAGTCCCATTAGCACCTGAACCTATAACTCGCCTCCCCAACTATTTACATTCACATAAAGCCCTGTGAAAGTGCTTATGATCTCAATTCTCCCGCCCCACTAGACTAACTTGTGTCTTCTTTGATCGATAATTGCTTCACCAAATACGAAACGGGATGGGGGTGGTAGCTGACAAATCTTGAACTCTACTTGAACTTCGGCTATTATAATTTTATTATCTCCCTCTTGTTTAAATGCATTTTAGTATTATTGTATTATAATTTTATTATCTCCCTCTTGTTTAAATGCGTTTTTAGTATTATTGTATTGTTATGCAAAGAAGACAGTGTGCATAGCAAAGATGTAGAATCACCATCGTTATATATAAGGCTTCTAAATGTCCCGTATTACACAATTATCTCATTCTAGGTTTTTAGAACATAATAAATCATGAAAGCTTATTGATTGCTGGACTTGTTTACATAGGTTTCACTCACGATAAGCCAAAATAAGCTTTTGATATCGCAATCAAACTAACCTGAACGGTCTCAGTTTTGATGCGCATAGTGCCTTCATTTCAGTGTACACATAAGGAGAATGTCAAATAAAAATTAGAGAGAAAGCAGAACGGACAATTCAAATCTTTAAGACCCATCGGCCGCTCCAAGGGGTTGATGAACTTTCCATTGTGCCCAGCGGCGCCGATCGAATTCACTAGTAAATACACGAATAAGAGAAAGACTGGAGAAGAAAACCGAATCTAAATCATAACTACGGATCCAGAAGTAGTCAATCTCTCCTAGATGGGTCTTTGTATTGGTATTGATTACAATTTTACCCGCAAATTTTGATTTGAAACACACCGCTTGGTCGTGATCGTGGAAGTGAGAATTTGTGACTTGTGCTTGTGAATAGGTGAAACATGGCTAGTAATAGACCTAGACGGATTACTACTTTTGAAGCAAACAGACTTTTGCATCAGTGGTTAGATGAAAGTGATGGCAATAATGAACACTTATGTGATGATAGTTTTGACGAAGATAGCGAAAGTGAAAGTAGATCTAGAGCCAGTAGTAGTAGTAGATCTAGGAGTGACAACGGAGGTGATAGTGATGTTGATTTGAGTGACCTGACTGACCCTGCATCTGGTCCCCAACCAATTCCAGGCCCCAGTCGACCAACTACTACGAGAGGAAGGCCTAGGAAAAACAATATTTCTAGATCTAGGACTGTAGAGATGGAAATATGGAATCGTGTCACTGGTGATTCTGAAGAAACTATAACAATTTTTGCTTTCTCCATCTCGCATACCTGAGTTCAAGCTAATTTGTCACCAGAGTCTACGCCCTTAGACTGCTATTCAACTCTTCTGTCACATACTGTGATAGAGGGGCTTGTTAAAAGCATAAACGCTTTCGCACGTGGGAGAAGGTGAGACTAAATACACCTACTGGAAACATTCTGTGTACGGGCACGTGGAGAGATGTGACCATCTCAGAAATTCATCTCTATTTTGCCGTCTTCCTTGCAATCGGAATGGAGAAAAGAAAGTACCGTGACTACTGGAGTCAGAGAAAGCATAAAAAAATACAGTGGTATCAAGATATGTTTTCCGAAACAGATTCGCAGTCATTCACTCAACCATGCTACATTGCTGGGGAAGAACACGCTGTTTCAAAGGCAAAAATTGAACCCTTTGTGGAACAGTTGGTTTCAAATTTTCAGTCGGCATTTTATCCCTTTCATCAAAAGCTTTCTTTGGATGAGATGATTATTGAATGGAAGGAAGGTTCAAGTACAAAACCTACAATGCTTCAAAGCCTCATAAATACCAACGTCAAGACATTTGGCCTCTGCGACAGCACAACGGGTTACGTTGTAAATACTCTTAATTTACTTCGGCCTCTGAGACCTCCTATGATCCAGAACTTGGATCAAAACAGTGAGTGCCATCAAGGTCTTTCAAACCTTGCTACAATCTCTTGATAAAGGGCGTCACATTTAGTAAGTACTAGCCTATGCACGTGGATATAAGAGACAATCCTAAATTATTTACATACAATGCAAAAAGATCATTAAATTTTTGTTTTTCCTGAAGTCTTAAAAACTTTGGATTAATATATATATACTATTTTTACACCCCACTGCCTGACAAAATTTAGTAAGATTCACTGTGTACTGTTGACAGCCTATGCTAGATGGTGACCTTTGTTTGCTTTGCAAGGTCTATAACAGGAGTGAAGGGAATGGCTTGACCATTTACATGACTGTCTGGTCTAATTAAAATGCTTTTATAATTGAAATCTGATTGACAATTATTATAAGTTAGGTGTCTGTTAAAAACTGTATTGTTAAACGGTCCAGATGAGTGTTATTGGGCCAATTTGAAAAGAAAAACTTGTTTCTGGAGAATATGTGAGAGATGGGTCATGGTTTAAGACAGCGTGTTTTCAGACCGATACAGTGGTGTCGGCCTAAGATCCCTCTCTTTCTGCACAACCAAATTTTTCCTTAAATATAAAGTTGTCCCCCTTAACCCTTTTCAGGCAGGTCCATATATTTGCATGCCGCTAGTCACTCTAAGCACACTTATACTAACGACGGGTCCCATATATTTGCTTCACTCCCGACCTTCCAGTCAGACAAAGCGTTAGTGGCAGGTCCCATATAACTGCACTGCAGTGCACTCAGACAGGTTTTGGGAATGCCTCTATTCTGACCAATTACCTGATAAACCCACACCACGCCAAACAGAGAAAGTCTTTTTATTCTTAAGGTGTGAAAGTGATAGTTCATTTACGAGTCAACACACACTTGATATATTTCTTATAAAGAGATACTACAACACACATGAGCTCTATCTCAAATGCTGTGGACCCTCTGCAAAGTGGACAAAATCAAAGACTCTTATCTTCTTCTGACCGATGCAACTTCTTGACAGATGTCAATTACTTGTGTAAGAAGGTCCACCTACAAGCAAGAAATAGTAATTGATATAAATAAAAGATATCAGTGGCCAATCTATCAGTGGCCAATCACATTATGAGGGACATAACTGAAAATTATAGGTCCAATGCCGGTTAGTGATCAACGCTTGAACATCTGGTTTGGAGAATTCTCTGACTTTTCCTTAGTGCTCAATAAGATGTGAAGTCTGTGTTTGTGTTTCCCGATACCTCAGGCGTGGAGTCAACGGCCGGTGCCTACCGTAGATCAGATGACTCGCGTTCCGGATCGCGTGGATGGATGAAAATCAAAGTTTTTGTGTATTTTTTGTAAAATTCTGTGATTGTACGCCTTTTATACTATCCTTATTACGTGTTATGGGTGTATCGTGTGTGCCATTCTGCTGAAACCGGTACGGTAAACTTCAGGACAAATAAACGAGTGAGAATGCGATACTTATAGGCCGATATTTGCCAATAGAGAGAGAAGGAGAGAGAGAGAAGAAAGAGAGAGAGAGGGAGAGAGAGAGAGAAAGGCACCAGCAACAAAACCCCTCACCGAAAAGAAAACACTTTTGCCCACAACGTTTATTGTTTTTTCCCTGTGCCCCCCCCCCGCCTACTCCCATCATCAGTCCACTACTGCCTCCCGTCTCCGACTATATTACAGTCACATAGAGCACCCCACTAGACTAGCACAAACACAATCTTTATCGATCGATAATTGCTTTACGGAATACGGGATGGGGTGGGAATGGTGGTTGACAAATCTTGAACTCTACATGAACCTGTGCTATTAAATTATTTTTTCTCTCTCTCTCTCTCGTTTAAATGCGTTTTTAGTAATATTGTATTGTTATGCGAAGAAGACTGTGTGCATAGTGGAAAGGTAGAGTCACTATCGCTCTAATGGACTCTAAACCCCCGTATTGCCAATTATCTCATCTTTATTTATTAGAATGTAAAAAATCATGAAAGCCTATTGATTGCCGGATTTATTTACATAAGTTTCACTCACGATAAGCCAAAGCAGGTTTTGCTAATGCAACTGAAAATTTCATGATTCCTCAATAATCTTAGACTTAGAGAAAATAGCTCGACGCCATATTACCGTTATCAGATTTTAAAAAAAAAATTTGTGTGATCGTAATGTCACGCAGACCACTAGTAGTTTCATGATATTCTAACTCTCAACCTGAGCTCTGTGACGGGAATAATGGAAAAGAAGGAAATTTCTCTGAAAGTTGAAAAAGGAGGTAACTCGTTATACTATGAACGTTGAGAAAGGGGAAACTTCAGCTCTGAACGTTGAAAAAGGAGGAAATTTCAATCTGAACGATGAAAAAAGAGGAAACTTCCTTTGAAATTTGAAAGCTGAAAAAAAGCAGATTTCCGCCAATTAGCAAAAAATTATCATCACTGAGCTATATATATATGCCGCATCTGAAAAACAGGAAAGGACAAAGGAGAATTTAGATCAAACAATGTCTTTAATCCAAGAAAACGCTGGTTGGCCCGGGAGTTTACAGGCCCTATAATTAGGCGAGACACCTAGGCTTCTTTAATGGAAATTTCACCTTTTCCTTACATGGTTTATGACGTAGTTTGACATAGTTAAACAACAGCTAATGAGATTACAATTTATATTAAGTTTGTGGCTTTCCCGATAGTCTAGCTATCATTCGTCAAAGTGACGCTTTCCCTTTCAACACACTTAGTGCAAGCCTAAATAGAATACACGGTTATCGCTGCCATTGTTTAGTCCTTAGTTTAAGTTTCTTTGTTGCAATAACATCTCAATATGAATTCCTTATTCTTTCAACTTATAGAAAATGCATGTTTTAGTTTTATAGGTCTTTTAGCATCTGTAAATGTGAACTCCTTGTTTAAACTAAGTCTAAATCCTAGCTTCACCTGTTGCACACACTCACTTTTTCATGCAAATGGCCGGGCAACCCTCACTGTAAGAAGGTCACTTCCGGTAACACTGCGAGCTCTACTTGGGTTTACTCCTTTGCAGGCGGGTCCCATATATTTACATGCCGCATTTGGTCACGACTAAGCACACCTGCGCTTGTGGCGGGTCCCGTATATTTGCATCACTCCCGGCCTTCCAGCAAGACAGAGTGTTAGTAGCGAGTCCCGTATAAGTGCACTGCAGAGCACTCAAATACAGGTCTGTCTGGAAATGTCCTCTATTCTGACCAATTACGCTGATAAACCCACATCACGCCAAACAGAGAAAATCTATTAATAATTAATCTAAAGGAGTAAAGGGATAGTTCATTTCCGAGTCTAATACAAACTTGATATATTTCTTACAAAGATATACAACAACACACAGGAGCTCTCACTCTCAAATGCAGGCTGTGGACCCTCTGCACAGTGGACAAAAGCAAAGACTCTTGTCTTTGGCTGACCAACGCAACAAACTTCTGGACAGATGTCAATTACTTTAGTAAGAAGATTCACCCACAAGCAAGAAATAGTGATTGATATAAAAAAACATATTAGTGGCCAATCACATTGCACACGTAAGGTGAGCCTGAATGGAGGGCTTGAACTTCAGTCAATAGAAAGAAACCATGTTCAGGGTGGACCAATCAGGGGGAGCATTGTGTTGATGGTTATATTGTCAAACGTCACATACGTCAAAATACATCTCCACCTCTTTTCACATAAGAATGAAGAGATTAAAGTGTTGAAAGTACAGAGGAAAATTGAAGCTTTCATCCGGACGGGTTCAGCGACCAGCAACAAAGGAACTTTGATGTCTCAAACACGTCCATGTCACGTGGCTATTTGAAGTTATAGACATTAGAAACTACAAGAGTCTATCTTCCTACTGTATAGAAAGGACTAATCTTCTATCTTCCTTAAGAACTGGGGGGAAGATGTGAAAAACCACTGTATCCCGTAAGGTGGGGGCTGTTTGGGAGGAGGTGGATTACTATTGAACCGTAGAAGGGAACAGCCAAGAATACAACACAATAGTCACTCATGTCATTGTAAATTATGAGAAGAGAGGGTGATACTAGTTATAGACATAGAGTAGGGAGGCAATTTTCAAAAGCATGGGAAGCATGTAGCTGAGGAGAGGTGTAAGGTCTGGGATAGAACGCATGCCATAGCTGGGAGATACACACTTGTGAAAGCAATAAACCAGGGAGCCTATTTCCTTTCATCATGGGAATGTGTTACCTATCACATTGGACTCGGTCATGGATTAGCGAAAGGCGGTTGGACATTTCCTCTAGTATTAGTATTATAGTTCCATCATTTTATTTAGATGTGAGAATGAAAATGATTCCTTTAGAAATAAAGATAAATGTTCATTGAAACTCGACTACATAAAATTTGACACAGCCAGCTACGCTATTATTGAATGACTGGAGTAAAACCTGGCCATGTATCCACGTGTTACCTCTCTCTGTCTCTCATTTTGTCTTTTCCTCTCTTTTCATCTTTCTTTATCTTCCTCGTTCTCTTTATGTCTCCTGTTTGTTTCCTTTCCTCTTTCTCTCCCTCCCTCCTCTTTCTCCATCTCTTATGGTAGTTGTATTTCACTTTCTTCTTGTTTATTGTTGTTATGAGGCTTGCTCTGTTGATGAACATTGCTCAATGGGTCGTTGCACCAATGGCTCTATTAGTATTAGTTTCGTCCAGCATTGTTTACTATTTATTTGTTTCTATGTTTCCTTGTTGCTTATGAAGTTGGGCACACATGATCTCTTGGTCTTGACCCGTTTTCTATCTTATAGTATTATACCTTTCATATTCCTCTTCATTAGTAATAGGCCAACTTTTCATGTTTAATACAAGTAGGCTGTAATAGATGTTATTGTTAGTAAACAATGCAATATAAACACGATGACAATAGCAAAATGAATTGCTCGCTTTGTCACCTTACTCAACGAAAATTTAAAAAACTATCACAATAATCACAGGTACGTGGAAGTGGTCAGCTTATGGTGCTTCCGTCAGCGGGACAAGAAAACTATCGGTGCCACGTGCGGAAGCCTCGTACACAGCGGAATGAGATTATTGACCGATATTGAGGTCAGCCGGCAGGTTAGCCTTACAACTTACAAGGGTTAACTTTACCTCTTGAGTTAAATCATAAACTATACATAACAATGTAAATCTTACAATGATCCAAACAGAAAACCTACAAGCACCAGGAAAGACCTGGAGGAGTCTCAGCCAATCTGAATCCATAGATCTAGCGAAGTGGTTATTCAGACCCGGGTCCCAATAAACATCCACACTATTCGGACACGCTGGGCCTATTGGGACACGGACTATAAAATGACGTCATAATCTAAACTAAACCGCGCATGACCAGAACATGCCCAGAACCTTTTTTTAACTTTCTTCCGGTTTATCCCTACATCCGGTTCATTTCAAAATTAAATATGATGGAGAAAGGACGTTGTTTTTCATCGTTCAAGAGTTTTCTTCCAATTCCGTGGATTTTTGCCGTGAGACAAATGTTTTATTTGTCAAGAGATCATCGGAGGTGATAAAGGATATGACCTTATCGCACCTAAAATACGAGAGTCTTGTTTATGTATGTAAGCCCAAGACATGAAAAAACATCAACTGGAATCAGGCCATGCCAGAAGAGAGTCTTGCATATTTTTGTATTCTTAGATTTTAGTCTAAAAAATCTAGATCTAGAATTTAGATAGATTATTATAATTATAGATATATATAGTCTATTGCATGTTGATCTAGAATCTAGAACTAGAATCTAGATCTCGATTTAAATCCTCTATAGATCTAGATCTAATCTAGTACAGACATCAATGTCTAGACTGTACAGATATCAATATAGAGAAAGGACAGACCATGTGGATCAAAGTTTTATTTTTCCACTAAAAAATGTTTTTTTACCGCAAAGCCCCAATAAAAATTATTACTACCACTAAGTCACACTTGGGGGAGCTTTGCGGTAAAAATGAAATTTTAAGGGGGTAGGGGGTTATAAATTTTTATTAGGGTTTAAGTAAAATATTTTTATATTGAAAAAATAATTTTGTATTGGGAACTGCGGTAAAGATATTTTTTTATTGAAAAATAAATTTTATTGGGGCTTTGCAGTAAAATTCAGTACCGATATAATGCTAAATTCCAAGTTCTTGTGTGCACGATACATACATTTCTGCAGTTCACGAAAAATTCTGTGCGTTACCACTGATTTTGTCATTTTTCTCCAAAATTTTGACCACTATTAGTAAATAATAGTACAGCAGTTACCGGCTAATTGGCCGGTCGCCGGAAGCAGCGTCACATACCCTTATCCACAGAATATGTAGTTATGCGGGTGGGTATTTATTGGACTATCTCCCCTAAGCAAGGAGATTTCTGAACATGACGTTAAGACGCCAGTTTGAGTTACATGCAAAAACAAAGAAGAATTATCGCTAAAATAAAGCTGCCAATTATGCAAAATTCTAGATCTGGACCAGACAATTAAAGGTCTAATTTAATTAGAAAATATAATGTTTCGCTGGAAAACAGACAATTAGACGAAACTATTTAATTAACCGGTAAGTACTGTAATAGTAATATAATGAATTTCCACTTTTGTTACAGTTATATTTTTTACTGGTTCTTTCTATTTCTTCCATTTTTATTCTCTGTGTACAATTATTATGAGTAATACTTGTCTTTCTCTCTCTTTAATGTGGTACATTTTATATAGGCCTCGATTGTGTCCATTTACACCTCTATTATTCCATTAAAGATATTCTTAAATACTTTAAATGATACCAAAATGCAATCGTAAGAATCTACTCGTTACATTTCTTTGTTCCCATAACACAGATCTGCAGATATACCATGGGTAAGTCCTGCGCCTCTTCTTTTCTCGCACCAAGTATATTTCAACCGTTTTTTGTTTTTGTTTATGATTTCTTCACAGGCTTGTCAACTGTTGCCCGAAAACAGGCGTGTGGCAATGGACCCTCCAGCTAAGTTTCTGTTATCTTGTGGGACCGCCAAGCCCCAGGAGCTGAAGAACATGCTGGATGCTGGAGAGGGAGCAGCAACGATGTGTATCCGATGTGTACAACGCACGGAGGAGGGTTCTGGGAACAGGGGGTGACCTGGAAGAGTGTCAGCGGCTCATCGGAGAAATAACGAGTGCTGGCGGTGTCGTCAACATTGGGTCTTCAGATACCGGGGATCTGCAATACCTCTTCGTTATGACAGCCATGATGAGGAGGATGGTCGTCAAGTACCCTGAAGTCGTAATTTTAGACTCTGCGTACAAGACAAATAAGTACTTGTACCTGTTATTCACTGCCATGGTGATTGACGGGGAGGGTCATGGGGTTCCTGTGATGCATGCTTATTTGGGCAGGGAAGAAAGGGCTTCCTTGAAACACTGTCTCAAGCTCTTTGCCAACCAATACACTTTTGCATCAACAAAGTGTTTTGTCGTTGACAAGGACATGGCTGAAATTTCGGCTCTTGAGGCAGTGTTCCCTGAAACTCCTGTCAACCTTTGCTCTTTCCATATCCACCAGGCTGTGAAACGATTTCTGAAGAAAGAACTTCCTTTAGATTCTATTGACACTGTGCTTGACATGTTCATGTCCATGGTGTACACAGAGTCTGAGGAGGAGTTTGACTCAATTCAGAGTCGACTTTCAGAAATCGTTCTGCAGTCTGTGTCAGACTATTTCAGGGTTAATTGGTGGGGAAAGGGGCGGTTGTGGGCTGCATGCTTCAATGTCAATGTTATCAAGCTGCATGCTACCACAACAAATCACCTGGAGAGCTATCATGGTAAGATCAAAAAACTACTCAACGAGAAACTGACACTAGCCAGTTCTCCCAAGGAGTTAGTGCGGTTTGATGACAGTAAGATTGCTGATTGTCAGAGGAAACTCTTGATCAAGGCCAACAGTGTCTGTTATGACCAACGAGACTCTGATGAAACCTCAAAGGCCATTACGTCATGTCTTACGAGGTTTGCAGCAGATATTACCAAGGGTCAGTTGTCATGTGCGCGTAAAACCTGTTATGAGATTTTATTTGCTCGATGGTTCGCTGTTTTCTGTGGCTTATCGAGAGAAAAGCCATCAGACTACATCAGAATCATGCAAATGCAGTTTTTACAACCATATGACACTGCCCTGTAGGCATATTTTTGCTCTCCGGACACATTGAGGAATGTCTGTTTTTTGTGATCAGCTTACACCGAAAGATTTCTTCTTTCAAATACTTTACCTATTGTTGATCTTCCTGGGGAAAGTTCTCTTGTTACTGTTGCTATGCCATCTCATTCTTTCAGGACTCAGGAGGGACGTTATCGTAAGGCGAAGTCAGTCTGTGACTCAATCACAACTTACCTCTCAATCTTAGGGGTGGATGAATTCTCTGAGAAGATCGCTCAGCAAGAAGGTTTGATGAACCTTTAGAATTCATCTGAAGGGTCTCTTTCTCCTAGTCATACTTTGTCTACTGTTCCCGTAGGAGTCATACGGAGGAGCCACAGTGGAGTGAAGTCAAAGACAAAATATGACAATAAGTGACAACTCCACTAATAAAGACAGAACAAACACGTGACGTTTCGGGTATAACCCTTCGTCAGACAACAAACGAGAAATATTTAGAATATAGATCTAAGTAATACCTCCGACATCACACAATGTGATGTCAGAAGAAAAACATAAAGGAGAAAGAAAGAAAGAAAAAGACAGTGATGTTAAGAAACGTAGCAGACAGGGGTGTGAAGAAAGAGCGAGAGTTGAATGTTCAGATCTGAATGAAATAAAAATATGAAAATAAGTATGTAATAAAAGGTGGTTTTAACATCACTGTCTTTTTCTTTCTTTCTTTTCTCTTTATAGCCTTCGACATCACAAGATGCTGAAAGTATTACTAGATCTAGATTCTAAATATTTCCTGTTTGTTGTCTGACGAAGGGTTATATCCGAAACGTCACGTGTTTGTTCTGTCTTTATTAGTGGAGTTGTTGGACGGACGAACATTGCAGAAATGACCGCGGTATTGATAGTGTTATCTATAAGCAACATTCCATTATCAGCACGTGACGCTAGTGACACATTGAATACAATTATTTTCCGACCGTCCGTTGTCATCATATTTTCGATGTTGTCTGAGTGATGTAATCTTATTATTGCATCCGAAGTTAACATCTGTATTTATTTTGATACCACTGATACCACTACTAGATCTAGATAGCAACACATCGGTGTCCTGAAAAGCGGTTAGTTATTGTCTCCGGAGGTTGGTTTTTCTTCCCTCTAGTTTAGTAAGACGCACGTTGATTGGTGGTGCACCACACTACACAGGGAAAATCTGCAACGCAATTACATCCTATCCAAACTAGACGCAGACGTCAGACGAGCGACGATCGTGACATAATTAATAACAGGCCAAGCCTGTTAACTTATGTTTAAAACGTATAATACCGTCAGTAGTTCCGGAAAAGACAAGGAACAGGGTTTACCGGAAAGAGAATTGCAGTATTGAAAATACACTGAATTAAATTAAATTCAGATTTTAAAATCAATTCCAATCAGCAAAACATTCCAACCTGATGATATATATATTATGTATATACATGTATATAGAAAATGACAGAGATAAAATTGATATATTTTATATATATATATATATATATATATATATATATATATCAAATTTTATGTGTGTCATTTCTCTCTCTCTCTCTCTCTCTCTCTCTCTCTCTCTCTCTCTCTCTGAGACTCTCTCTCTCTCTCTCTCTCTCTCTCTCTCTCTCTCTCTCTCTCTCTCTCTCTCTCTCTCTCTCTCTCTCTCTGTCTGAGACTCTCTCTCTCTCTCTCTCTCTCTCTCTCTCTCTCTCTCTCTCTCTCTCTCTCTCTCTCTCTCTCTCTCTCTCTCTCTCTCTCTCTCTCTCTCTCTCTCTCTCTCCCTCTCTCTCTCCCTCTCTCTCTCTTTCATTTTATTTTTCTCCCCCCTTCTCTCTCTCTCTCATTCATTGCCTCTAATCTACTGTCACCCTAAAAAAAGAAGGCACACTACGAACCATAAATAGTTGGCAAGGGCTCGTGGTGCGCTCTCTTTTTTTTCATGGCGAGGCGATGGGTGCTGAGCTGGAACTACCTATGCCGGGACTGTACTGTCACTGTCAGAGTCAGAGCAAGAGTCAACGCGGGTGATTCGCTGAGCCGGCCGGCCGGCTGCTTAACCCCACTAGAGCACAGCACTAGCATTTTTGTAGGATAGAATGTAGTAAGTTGGCCTTCTCTCCCCCCCCCCCCTCTCTCTCTCTCTCTCTCTCTCTCTCTCTCTCTCTCTCTCTCTCTCTCTCTCTCTCTCTCTCTCTCTCTCTCTCTCTCTCTCTCTCTCTCTCTCTCTCTCTCTCTCTCTCTCTCTCTCTCTCTCTCCTCTCTCTCTGTGCTGAGGCAAAGGTCGCAGGTTCGATTCTGTCCAGTGCCCAAATATGTTTGTCTTCTGTGTTTTCTTGTGTACATTTGTCTCGTCTTCGTTCCTACGCGACTTCAATAAATGTATTCCTCCATGTCAATGTCATGATTCACCGCTTGTTATCAATTAGTGTTCGGGTTCAGTAAGTAAGTGAACTTCCTTTTAAGTTTTTAAACGTGGCTGAGGCCCACATAGCCAGAACGTGTCTTAGTTTATATAGCAAGATAATAAAAGATAATATAAGAAAAGACAAAATAAAAGATAAGATAAGCTTTGTTGTCCCAAAATACAGGCACATCATGTGCTTGGAGGTACATCAAGTTTCAAAGTAGAACAAAATACATATTATATACAAAGCTAATAACGCATAGTATACAACAATTCAATATTAAAGAAGCAAACATCATACATACGTGTAGTACAATGAAGTTGTACTGGAATTCATTGTCTACAAATACCGGAAACTCTATTTTCTTTCTTTCTTTCTTTATCAGTTCCCATTCTACCTTTCGGTGTATGGATTTAGATGCTCGAAATGATCTTTCTCCAGGATGCCTTGTCTTGACATTTTCTGTTTCCTTCAAAAAAAAAGTTAAATTTCTATGCTTCAAAAGCCTCTTTTATATCTTCTTCCCACTTTCTCGAGGTCTGCCCTTTTGGTCTTTTACCTTGGCTTTATCACTGTATACTGATTAGCTATTCTATTGTCATTCATTCTGTTTATATGCCCAAACCATCTCAATTGATTTATTTCTATCTTCGATTTTATGCCATCTGCTTTGGCCTGATCTCTTATTGTTGTGTTTCTGATTTTGTCTCTGTAGTTTTCCCTACTACTCTTCTTAGATATTTCATTTCAGCTGCTTGTACTCTACTGTATTCCCTACTGTCTAAGGTCCAGGTTTCACTGGCATAGAGGAGAGTAGGACAATAAACTGTGTTGTATACTGCCATTTTGGTTTTGTTGAAAATGCTTGTTTACCTACAAATGCCTTTCCTCAATGGTTATATATTGCACTTGCCTTTTGGATTTTCCGGCTGATTTCTTCTTAGTTTTCCCTCTGAGTTAATCATTACTCTAGATAATTGTAGCTGTGAACTTGTTCTATATTCTCCCTGCCCAATTTAAGATTTTGTGGTTTAGCTTCCCTAGTTACTGTTTTGATTTTCTTTGCATTCACTCTCATTCCTCTTATATTTAGTTCATTGTTCAAAATGTTGATATTCGACTGAAGGTCCTTTTCTGATTTTCCAAACAGAACTAAATCATCGGCAAATGAAAGAATTGATACATTTACTGGTTTGAGCTTCCACATACTTACATTCATTTTCTTCATGTTTGAGGATGCCTTTGCGACTGAATCCATAAATATGATAAACAAGAGGACTTGGGATACAACCCTGTCTTACTCCTATATCTACATCAAATTCTGCAGATATGCTTCCAGCTACTCTCACTGCACAGGTTAGTTTATTATTAAAATTGTTAATGGCTTCTATTAAATTTTACTCTAGATTGTGTTCTTTTAAGGAATGCCATAGTTTGTCCCTCCTCGTAATGTCAAATGCCTTTTCTAAGGCAATAAAACACGAGTGGCAAGTCAATGTTTCTCTCAAGGAATTTTTCTATTATTTGTCTAATTGTAAATATGATGTAGTCTTCTTCTACACTTTGTCCTGGTCTATTAACTACACAACTTGCAAATCAAATCTTACAACAGAACTGTTCCGGCTAGCGTATTAAATCATGTATTAACGTTCATCGCTTGTAATTGCATGCAACTGTGTGATTTATGTGAAGCGCCTTAGAATTAGAGCATGCCAAATCGATTAAGTGCGCAATACATATGACTTATTACTACTATTAATATTACTCACTTACAATGGCAATAATTATATGAATGTTTAGATGGAAGTCTAAATGTCTTTGTATCTTTCCCTTTGACATAGTAAGTCAGCATCTGCATCGTATCTGTAATTGGTATTCCAAAGTGTCTGAAACTTGAGCAAATTATGGGAAGTGTTCAGGCTCTTAATTTGTGGGTTTTTCATGTCTATGTTTTGATTTTGATGAAGCAGTCTTGAAATGCACATTTGTCGGGGATATAGCATTTTGATAAAGCAGTCTTGAAATGCCCATTTGTCGGGGACATAGCATTTTGATAAAGCAGTCTTGAAATGCCCATTTGTCGGGGATATAGCATTTTGATAAAGCAGTCTTGAAATGCCCATTTGTCGGGGATATAGCATTTTGATAAAGCAGTCTTGAAATGCCCATTTGTCGGGATATAGCATTTTGATACAGCGGTCTTGACATGCCATTTTGTCGGTAACATACTGACCTTTTTTTTCTTCTTTTTTTTCTTTTTGTTTGTTTGTTTGTTTGTTTGTTTGTTGGGGTTTTTGTGGGGTTTTTGTGTGTGTTACATTGAAATGAAATTTCATCAAAACATCAAGGGAAGGTATTATTTCAGATATTCAAGTATTTAAGGTGAAAATGGATATAATAATTCTTGAAACATCATCAATGCATCTCTATCAAAGTCCACCTTGCTTTGAATGAATACATACATTCACAAATATGCAAATAAAGGGCAAACAGCAATGACATCCAAGTGAGGAATCAGCAATCAAACCACGGCAAATTGATAATTATCTGAGAATTACAAAACATTATTTAGAAAATGTTAACATGAAAAGGTATGCATATTATTGGCTATACAAGTCATGTGTGTGCGTGTGTGTAGTACAGGAGTACAATAAATTAAATGACATGTCGGGTTGGATAAAATATATGACTAGGTTACCGTAGTTGTGTCTGTGTGTGTGTGTGTGTGTGTGTGTGTGTGTGTATGTGTGTAGTACAATAAATGACATAACATGTCGGGTTGGATAAAATATTAAACCATCTGGGGCTGGTTTAAATATATGCTTTACAAATTGCAAGTTATCGAAGTCTGAAGTATTTACTCCTTGAAGACTTCGATAACTTAACATCAGCTAGTGCTAACTGGCATTTTTTGAAATTTCAGACAAGTTGTTTACTCTCTTCCCATATTGCATCGCTAAATTTGTAATTATATACATTTCGCACCTTCAGTGTAAATTTTTTTTAGTGACTTTAGTGTATGTATAATTATCAGATATTTCTCGTTTTTTTGTCTGACGAAGGGTTATACCCGAAACGTCACATTTTTGTTCTGTCTTTATTAGTAGAGTTGTCACTTATTTATTGTCATATTTCGCCTTTGACTTCACTCCACTGTGGCTCCTTCGTATTATACATGAAATGAAATGACATGTCGGGTTGGATCAAATGTACGACTGGGTTACCGTAGGTGTGTGTGTGTGTGTGTGTGTGTGTGTAATGGCCAAACTAAAAAAATCTTTCAATACCCGTAGAAAGTAATAATAATAATAATACTAATAATACATGTCATAATAATAATAATAATAATAATAATAATAATATGTTGGTTAACTTTATTATTCTCTTGTTGCTACAAAAGAATCCTGTCTAACATACAGACATTCGTTAACAAATGTCTTTATACGAAACTTCCTTTTAAAATCCACTGGCCAGAAACGTACCACCTACAAACGAAGATATGTGTCAACAAAAAAAAACAAAAAAAAAAAACAGATGCCAATAGAAGATGAATTAATGAAAATGTGTTAGCGGTTGATTGGACAGACTTTGAAGATGCCCCCTCATTAGGCCACAAGCTTTATAACATGGAATCTGCACGGCCATAGACAAAAAGGGAAGATCAAGAAATACATGACAACAGCAAGGCGAAAGATAAGTGACTGAAAGGAAAGAAGTAGGACCTGTCAGCAGCACCCGTCAACCGCCACGTTTAAGATGAAAAACAAAAGACGTGAATCAGTAACAAACAAAAAAAGTGAAAGTAGAAGAAGTGCTACCAGTAACACCCAACTACCGCCTTCTCATAAGAGGAAACAGCATCTATAACATCACCGTTTGCTGACACAACTTTTGTCGAAAACACAACCAGTGAATCAAACGACATAAACGACGCGGGAGACATTACATAAGCGAAACACAATGAGAACATAGATCTACACCTTCCTGACACATCTATCACACCAGACAGCGAGGACGATGGAAAAAAAGAACAAGCACATGTGATGACAACTCAATCATGAAAAATCAACAGGCTGGTAACAATAATCACGCACGCCTTGCTAACATGATCGAGGACCTGGACTGTGATAAAATAAGCGCCGAGATCTCAAAAATCGGAAAAGACACAGAAATGCATATTATACAGCCATATTGCAACAATGACTATTTAAAGCTCTTGTTAAACATATTTAATGGACATGTTCTATTCTTTGCAGAGACTGATGATCTCCTTATTGAGTATTACGTTCCATATCAAAGGATAACAAATTTTATCGTCAAGAACAGTAAAGACTACAACCCTTACACGAAAATGCGACAACGCCATCTGCGTAATTGGTATGATGACGAGATCCTCACATTGGAGGACTACTGCTACGGAGAACACTAGAATACATGCAGAATATTCTGAAATTACTACCACATCTTAAACGTCTGATCTTCAAAACATTGAATCTATAAAGCACAATAGAATAGAGACAAAACAAGTTCTGGAGCCCATCACATCACATCATCGAAAGCGTGTGAAAGCTGCTGAGTTGCAAGGACCCCTTGGCAGCCGGAAAGTTAATCTTCTCTTATCTTTTGTGATTCTAAGATGATTATCTGCCAGAGTTTGATTGCTGATTCGTGATGGAAGTCATTTTCTGTTTGCCCTTTATTTGCCCTTGATAATGTTAGAAGAATCATTATAATAATATCATTTTAACCATGAATACATGACCAATTGAAATAATCTCTTCATGACATAATATGTTATTTAAATCTTTAAATAAAAAAAAAATTTAAATATTTAATAATAAAAAAATAAAAAAAGAGGGAACAGCAAGATGAAAAAAATTAAGTTCCTTCAAGGCTATTATGGCCCATAGAGCCGGAGCTTATACCGGTGCTAAGCACCTTCTGCTCGAGACTCTAGTCTGATGAGGTTTTTACTCCAAAGCTGGTGCTTGGACCCATTTTTCACCTGGGTTGAGTGGGAAAAATGTATGTTAAATGTCTTTCCCAAGGAACATGTTGGGTCTAGCTTTGCCAGGATTTGAACCCGGGACCTCATGATTCTCAGTCCATCAGCACGACCACTCGGCCACCAACATCACACAGCAAGATGAAACAGGCATGTAAAAGAGCGCAAGGAAATAAGTAGGATCTAACAATGGTGCCCGCCAATCAGCAGCAGGACAGCGTGGGAGCCTAGTGAAACCAAGAATCGAACCCATCACCTCATGGACTCAAATCCAATGGTCTACATACTAACAACATATATGTGCTTGTTTTTACTCCCAAGCTAGTGCTTGTTTTACCCATTTGCATCTGGGTCGAACGGGTAAAATACGTGTTAATGTTAGGTATTCTTCCCAAGGAACACAACATCGGGCCTAGCTTTGCCAGGATTCAAACCCGGGACCTCGTGGTGCCCATTCCGGCAGCCTAGCTGCTCGGCCACCACTGCCACTGCTACCTTTCTGAAAGTAGGCTATAACTATAACTATAAAATGAAACAAACGGTGAGGCAAGGGACATCTAGAAACGAATGAGGACACGAAATAAACATCAAAGTCCTGTAGGAATAAAGACAAGATAAATACTATATATAGAATAAAGGAGTTCCATCTAGAATAAATGTCAGGTACTAAATACATGCAAAAAAAAGTAAAAAAAAATAGTCAACTCAGATTATTACATACATTATAACCAACAGTGCAAAATACCTAGGAGTTACAAGAGACACTAAATTGCAATGAGAAGAACAACATAGAGCACTATGCAGAAAAACAAATGGCCTTTTGGCCTTACTTAGAAGAAACCTGTACAATTGTCCTCAAAACATAAAAGAGAAGTGCTTCAAGGCTAAACCAGTCTCAGATCATGGTAACTGTCTGGGACCCACACCAACACATCTACTTTTAACAAAAATTGAGAAAAGTGCAAAGTATGCAACCCGCTTTGTAACTGATAATTATACATACACTAAAGTCACTTAAAAAAATACCCAAAACCAACATGAGCTAAATGCAATGGATACCTTTAGAAAAGCATAGAGTCAGAAATAAAATTAATATTTTCTTTAAGGCTATAAATGGCCAACTGTTTATTCCATTATATCAGCTTAAATTTAACTCAAGAACAACCAGATCTGGCTGTCAAACATACATGGTTCCATCTTCAAACATTGGTTGTCCCCTGCACTCATTTACCCTCGTACAGTAAGGCTGTGGAATGGACTGCCAAGAGAAATAAAACTCAGCAATTGCACTGAAGACTTAAAAACAGAATTAAACATAATACTTTAAAACCAAAATTGGATTAATACTTTAGGTTCAATCAAAATATACGCTGATAGTTATACACAAGAATTGAGTTGGTCAGTTATTATAAAGAAGATGGAGAAAAAGAAGAAGAAGAAGAAGTAGAAGAAAAAAGAAGAAGAAGAAGAAGAAGAGAAGAAGAAGAAGAAGAAAAAGGAGAAGAAGAAGAAGAAAAAGAAGAAGAAGAAGAAGAAGAAGAAGAAGAAGAAGAAGAAGAAGAAGAAGAAGAAGAAGAAGAAGAAGAAGAAGAAGAAGAAAAAAGGAATAGACAGGAAAATACCTTTTGGGTACAAAACAGAATCGAACCCGTGACCTGCTTGCCGGCACCCATCACCTCACCATGAAAGGAGCGCACTATGAACCATGCCAGTTACGCTCCTTATTTCATGTCCTTATTTGTGACAACAAACTGAGGTGACACAATGCAATCTCGTGACAACAAACTGACATGACACAATGCAATCTCGGCGACAACAAACTGAGGTGACACAATGCAATCTCGTGACAACAAACGGAGGTGACACAATGCAATCTCGTGACAACAAACTGAGGCGACACAATGCAATCTCATGTCAACAAACTGAGGCGACACAATGCAATCTCGTGATAACAAACTGAGGTGACACAATGCAATCTTGTGTCAACAAACTGAGGCGACACAATGCAATCTCGTGATAACAAACTGAGGTGACACAATGCAATCTCGTGATAACAAACTGAGGTGACACAATGCAATCTTGTGTCAACAAACTAAGGTGACACAAATGCAATCTCATAGTCATACATTTACAACAGGAGTGGAGGACTACATCTATTCCTTGTGTCCTGTCACGTAGTATGTAGAAGCACAGGTAGTTCAGTCGGTAGAGAATAGTCTGACTAACCATTCAGGAGATTTAAGTTCAATTGTCATTTCGGTTGACATTCCATGTCCCTCTTTTCAACCCAGCAGCGAAATCGTAGCTAGGTCCCTTCAGATTTGGCGAAAATAAAAGTGACGTGGAAAGCAATGAATTGAATTGAATTGAATTGAATGCATTTTATTATCCCCAAGGGCAATTTGCTTTTTATTACAGTACGTACATGCAATGTAGAATAAGTATAAACTACAAATAATATGAAACATTCAATAGCATAATAATATAACACTTATCATGGATCAAAATAAACTTGACACTCACATAACATCGATGACAGTTATAGATGTTTTGATGAGGATGAATTCGCAATGATGATATTTGATGATGACGATGGTAATGATGACATTGGTGGTGATGATGATGATGGCAAATCATCACATTATGCTGTATGCCTTGAAACATGTGGACACTAGTCTGGATTACCGTATGCTCAACATTGACTATATGACTTACTTTACTTTACATTATACCACGTATGGTTATAGTACACTGAATTAATGTGTTGTTATCAGTTACATATTTTCCAACTAGATTTTAGAGAGATGAAAAAAAAAATGAAAGTTCCTTCTATGTCATCACAGCCCATAGAGCCGAAGCTCATGCCAGTTTCTATAGCACCTCCTAGATGGGACGCTAGTCTGCCCCAAAATTTACTCCCAAGGTGATGTTAAGTGTCTTCCCAAGGAACACAACACTGGAGGATTCAAACCCGTGACCTCATAATCCCTAGTCTGGCAGCCTGACACACCCCCGGCCACCTACGTGTTCGTATCGGTCACACATTTTCTATAAAAAACATCAGCTTGAAGAGATGTACGAAGTTTCTGCTCGTCTAGAGCTGGGTGTCTGAACATTCCATCTTCAAAGGCACTTCTATCTTTGCACACCTCCATCAACCTGAAAAAAAGAATCATATATATATATATACATACCTATACAGTAGTGACCGCCTAAATGCCCGGTGCTTGGGAAGCAGAAAACGGGCATGTGAGTTTATCGAGCATGGTGCAGATATTCAACATTTACCTCCCTTGTTTGTGATTTTAATAAATCAGGCTTCGTTTACAAAACTGTATTCCAATGCTCCATGTATTTTATCTGGTCTGTTGACTATCGCTTACCATAAAGAGCCGAAGGCACAATGGATATAGCCAATGCCAGACAGGGGAGCAATAAAATTGTTCACACCTTGTCCCTCGATCGCGATGTGTGCCCGGTCAATTAAAAATGCCAGGTGATTGCATGCCACTTATGACATCAAGAAAGAGCCATGGGCAGAGTCGTGAAGACTGTTCAATTTTAATTGCCTAGTGACAAACCAGTGATCCAATGGGACAAAGGCTGTGATGTACAGTGGGTGGAGTTATGAAGAGAAGACTGGTCATCTTTTATTACATTACAATGTAATGAAAGGTGGTTACAACAATGCATGGCACATTGTTGGACGGGCATAAGCCATATTAGGGAGTTTTTTTTTAATTTAAAAAATTCATCATTTACTTATTTTATGATAGTTTGGAGAAGTTGATGCCTGCAGTTGACGTTGAGATCGGGCATTTACGTCAAAATCTTAGTTTTGAAACGGGTATTTAGAAAAAATCGGTTTCACTGAGATTGCGGGCATTTAGGCGAAACGGGCATTATGGCGGCGGGCATTTAGGCGGTCACAACTGTATATATATATATTTATATCTATATATATAAAACTGTACATCTTAAACTTTGACAGCTCAAAACTCAGGAACTACTGCACCTACAACCTCCATTTTTCGCATGTAGATTTCAAATAGTCTGCTTTTGGTTGTTCGCGAATAAACTCTTGGATTGAATCAGTATTTCAATTGATTGGGAATAGATTATTTTGCCTGCGATCCACAAAACTTTTTATTGTTACCAAATCTAATTTTTTGATTTCCAGTCATTACAATAAAAAGCCCACGTAACTGGTATCAGTGCTAATTTGATGTAATGATCGTACTTGATATCACCCGTAACCGATACAGTGGTTTCTGAGTTAGCCACACTCAAAGCGCAAGAGACTCAGCTTTATAATAAAAGAAATCAATCCAACATTACCAGCATGCTTGTATACATTTATATAAAACACATATGCCCGTATATAATTATGAAAAATTTCATGTCAAAAGAAAGCAATCTTGAAAATATTGTGTTTCATGGTTGCATAGTGTGTCACACTCCTTTGGTTCACAAAGAAGAGCTGTGGATTTTTGTTTCATTGAAATTTCCCTCGTCAATTTCATGCGGTGATCTCAGGGTGAATTAAGAGGAAACTGCGAGGTGAAAGATAAACAAAAGAGGCAAAGGGAAGAAGTAGGACCTACCAGAAGCTTCCCTAACCCTCCACAGTAATGTGGTGGTTTGAGTTTCACACTGTTGTTACAAATTGGTATCCATTTCTAAGGATCTACATCTACTACTAGAGATGTGGCAGAGAGAGATGATAACACTCTCTTGTAAATGTAAATTTGAGTGTCTTTACCATGGTCTCTCCATATATATAAGTGTGCGTGTGAGTGTGTGTCTGAGTGAGTATGTGTGTGTGTATGTGTGTGTGTGTGTGTGTGTGTGTACGCGTGTTTAAATAAAATAACAGTTGACATAAAGGTCCTTCAAGTTCAAGGCCATCACCACGCTTGGAATCGGAGCTCATGCCGATTGCTATAGTGTGAAGCGAAACAGCTGATAATAATTTTAACCTTCTGGACAGGACACTAGTCTGACGCAGATTTTTACTCCACAAGCTAATGCTTGTACCATTTGCTCATGGGCCAAGAAGGAAAAAGGTGTGTTAGGTATCTTTCCCAAGGAACATGTCAGACCTAGCTTTGCAGCAAAGATTTGAACATGAAACCTCATGATCTAAGTCCATCAACCTAATCATTCAGCCATCAACAGCACACCAGCAGTTGACATAATAAAAAACAGGAAATTATTTCTCTACTAAAGTGAGATGACAATGTTACACATGTGTCAAACGACCCTTTGTCCCACATAACAGTGGCAATTTGCACCTGCAATGAGCTTCAATATCCCAAATGACATGAACATGAACAATAGTTTCATTATTTCGTATAAAATAATAATTTGTGTGCTAGAAATTTTAGATAAAGGGAGATAATTAAATCAATTCCTGTTTGGTTTTTAAATAACAATTTGAGTGAAAAGAAGAAGAGAACAAGAAGAAGAAGAAAAAGAAGAAGAAGAAAGAAGAAGAAGAAGAAGAAGAAGAAGAAGAAAAAGAAGAAGAAGAAGAAGAAGAAGAAGAAGAAGAAGAAGAAGAAGAACGAAGAGGAGGAAGAGGAGGAGGAAAAGAGGAAGAAGAAGAGAAGAAGAAAGAAGAAGAAGAAGAAGAAAAAGGGGGAGGGGGACAAGAAGAAGAAGAAGAAGAAGAAAAAGGGGGAGGGGGGGGGGAACAAGAAGAAGAAGAAGAAGAAGAAGAAGAAGAAGAAAAAAGGGGGAGGGGGGGGGGACAAGAAGAAGAAGAAGAAAGAAGAAAGAAGAAGAAAAAAGAGGGGAGGGGGAGAAGAAGAAGAAGAGAAGAAGAAAGAAAAAGGGAGGGAGGGGGGACAAGAAGAAGAAGAAGAAGAAGAAAGAGGGGGAGGGGGGACAAGAAGAAGAAGAGTGATTCACCTGCATGGAACATGAGTTCAAACTGTCAAGAAGAGTGGAGGCTTTTCTGTAATGACTGTATCAGTTCCGTGTTGTATCAGTGAAGCCAACCTGGTGTTAAGTCCTGAGTTACCAGATAGCAATCCACAAAGTTTGACGTTTTCATCATAATTTCTATAACTGTCAATGCCTGGAGAATACATTGACACAGGACCTTACAAGCTCATTTACTGCACAAATTAAACACGAAAGACAAAGACGAAAATTTTGCCCTGTATTTTATCTTTAAAACATGCCTATCCTCATTTTTCCAATTTGGTTTTGGTACTTCTTTTATGTACATGCAATTGTTAGTTACACAAAACGGCTGCACTCTTTTGCATTTATTCTCTCCTGAACTGTAATGCATCATTTTTAAAAGGATTAATCATATGATACAATTAATCTAAATCTTTATTATTTATGTATGAATCTTATTCTCAGCATCATGTGATATACACGTATGCTTTTTTCGAATGTTTTTTGACAAAGGTTTAGTTCACAAAACTTGGAATGAACAAATCTTTATTTACAATTCTAGCCAAGGGTTATTGAAAGGCAATGATAAAAAAGATCTAGTATCTTTCATGTCAAAGAAATTTGAAAAACGAATTAAAAACTCTAAAAAAAAAAACTTTATCGTCAGTTAAACTGTCAAAACATTTAAGTCACAAAGACGTAATTGTTCAGGAGAAGCAAAGCATGCGTGTAATAAACCATCGAATAGGGCTGCAAACACTATTTTACGTTTTAGACTACTACGTCTTTAGAATGTAGTAAAGGAAAAATCTGTTCGCACAACAGTTAAATTTGAACTATTTGAAAGATCTACAAGTAAGTCCACTTCTTGACCAAAGAGGTTAGGAATTCAAAGCGGGGAGAAAATGGAAATCTTCGTTCAGATCATGTCCGTAAATTGAGCTTTTCTATTATTTCAATGTCTCCAGTTTATAAAGGCATAAAAGAAGCATCGTTTGATCGTTTAAAGGATAAGTCTCATTATATCCCATATATTGCACGTTTAAACAGTTTTACCGACGACATGTTTCACATGAAAATTCATGCAATTCTAGATCTATTCCTCAGTTCTAACAAGAGAGGCAAAGTTCCAAACACAATCTTCTTTCGTTGTTTGCATATGCGTTTCCGTTACAGATATATTACGATAGAGAAAATTACAGAAATCCCCAAAAGTATGTGACATGCACAATAATAATAGTAATAATAATAATAATACTAATAATAATAATAATACTGATAATAATACTACTACTAATAATAATAATAATAATAATAATAATAACAATATCACGCAAAGGCATTCAAAAATTGATTCGGTTTTCCAGGTTTCTCGACAATCTACTATCAGTAATGCCCTCCGTACCTGCAAAGCGATAAATGCATTTCTGTGATGACACATGGAAACAATGATATCCAATAGTTTAGGCTGAAACGTTATCAGCAGTCTGTTAAACAGGCCAACTGTGAATAAAAACATCATTGATTTCAATTTCAGTATGCATGATAAACAGCATTGTAAAAATAGAAATTAAAAACACAAAATGGTAGTGAACGACATGACCTCAATACAATTCCTCATTCCAGTCCAACTCTGTGATTGGATAATAATGTTGCTTCAAAGCCCTTACGGCAGGAGTTCCATAACATTATTTCCCATGAGCCCCTGTGCATGTGAGACATCTCCATGAACCCCTAAAGTCTCGAGACACAATCTCAGGCCAAATTATGCTTTAATATGCATAATAACAGTGTTTCGTAAACAATCAAATTTTCTGTGAACAGAGAGATTATCAATTTCAAATTCAATATGACTAAAAAACATTGTAAAAAAAAAATAGAAATTAAAAACACAAAATGGTAGTGAACAACATGACCTCAATTCAATTCCTAATTCCAATCCAAGTTTGTGATTGGGCAACGTTGCTTCAAAGCTGTTATTGCAGGGGGTTCCTTAACTTTATCTCCCACGAACCTCCTGTGGATGTCAGAGGTCTCCGCGAGCCCCAGGTTTTTGAGACACGATCTGAGCCCGGATTACACTATAATATGCATATCAAGTTCATAGTGTAATGTTGTAATGACAACAGATGACCAATTTATATTATACAATGTTCAGTGTATGCGAGTATGATGAGCGGTAACTGTGATGTCAATAAATAATGCTTAATATCTTGACCTAGCCATGCTTTCCCATATCCGACAACAGATACGGATAAGACCTTAACACTGGCCTCCCTATGCAGCTCAGGAGGACTCGATACTCCAGAGGCAAGGTGTCGGCCTCTAAATCAAGGTTGTGGGTTCGAGCCTCACCAACTGCAGAAAAATTGCCTCATTTTTTTTTAGCAAAATCTACCCTACTGGTCCAGATAGGTGGATCAACACCTAGTCTCATCGGAGACGAACGATGAAAACGAAGGATTTCTGTGCAGATCACTGTGTACGTTAAAGATCTCTTGGCTGTTTACAGTAGGCTGTCAAAACCCAAATAAGAAAATTTCTCCTAGTATGACGTGTAATACACCATTGGAAAGAACTTTTTATTGTGAGTACATAGATACCAAAATCATCTTTATACGACAATTTTTAAGAAAGTTGCTGGGATTTGAAAATTGGCAAAAAAAGCGTCATTTTTTGTAATTTCCCAAAAAGTTATAATATCAGGATTTTGGAATAACCTGGTGTTGTAAATAGTGGTGTCCAAAATTTGAAAATTTGCTGAGGTTATACACAACATGATATTGAGGAAGCCTAATTTTTTTTGAAGTGCCAATTAATTTCTTTGTTTGCAATTGGTAAGCACATTGAGGTGCCTCAAAAAGCTATAATGAGTGTTTTTGAACAAGGTACCAATATTCCAAAAAAATTTGATTTTTAAAAATCATTACAATTTTATTTGTGTTACGTTCTTTAAGATATTGACATCAAATTAAAGATCATACACTCTTGACAATAATAATGACATAAACAAACAATTATAAGATGTAAAAATGCCAGAATTTGTCAAGTTATACATATTTTGGTTCATAAGAAAATAATCACAATTTTTAAATATTCCCAAAAATTTCATTTGTGACAAAAAATGCAAATTCTTTGTTCCACAATGTTCATATTCACATACTTGGTCAGTGTCATCGATCGGCAAGGAGGAACAGAGGCAGATGTGAAAACAAGAATCGGGAAAAATCATAACATAAAAAAGTGTACCGTCTGAATGTCTTTACATACCCGTACAATTGTGAACAGCCCTCAACGTCTCTTTTTGAATGATTTCAACGTTAAACATCAGCAGACAACAAAAAGACGAAACAAGACGAACACTGTTTTCCAACGACGTCTTAGCAAGCTTGTAATCCATGCCCATTAAGTTAGCAATACAATGGATGAACGGAAGAATGATCTGGCAAAAAAATCATATTTCAATACAAATCAATAAAAAATAAATGAATAAATAAATAAATAAATAATAATACAGTATGGCATGTAAATTTCTAAGAGTTTTAGAAGTTATATTTTAAATAACCTAATTACATAATTAACTAATATTAAATATTTCAAACAGGCCATCAAATGAAATAATCATTTACTTTAAAGTTTTAATATCATATGCCCATAGTTAGCAGTTTCGATATTTTCCCCTATTATCTTCTTCATTGTTGCTCTTAATTCATTTGAAATAGCAATCCCAGAACCCCCACCCCTTTTGCCATTCCACGCCAGCCAGCCCATATAGAGTACAGTGAAAGCATATAACGAGCTGCCAATCTTTTCAAATAAGAAGAAAAAAAACAAGACTCTGATTGCACAGACTACAATCTTATTTGCACGACAGAAAAAATTGGAGTAATTATGACTTGAATAAACCTCCTCCCTTTAAGGTAAATAACAAAAAGTTTGTCGATTGCTGGCCTTTCTAGTAAAGTCTGACAGTAGTTAATATCCTATATCATATATCATATATCTTATATCATATCATGTCAGAGGCTGGGTAGGTTGTTTACCCCATAAATCTTAATACAATCATAGAGTTTTTTAAATTATTGAACCTACAATAATCAATCAGGACAATGCACATTTATTCATCATACAAATACAAGTATTTTAAATTATTACGTTCCTTATCAATGACATTTTTAAAAGAATTAATAGCTTGAATTTTTTTTTTAACTGTAAATTGTTCCATGCTTTGGGAACTGTTCTTATAATATAGAAAATTATGCCTAACAGAAGTAGAACTTTCTGTAATGTTTAAATCTAACTCCATGAAAATAGTTGAAAATTATTTCTAATTTATATTGTTTAACAAACTCAGAATGGCATCCCTGCACTTTCACCCCAATCTCTCTTTTGAGCATCTGCTGTTCATTTAGGATCTTTAAAAAAAAATTGGTTTAACCCTCATATAAGTATTTTTCAAGGTCAATACAGAGCAACGAACTCTATGTAAAAAAATGCTCACTAAATTTAAAAAATGCACGCACTGGTTGGCCGCTATGATACAACTATACCGCATCATTGGATGCCCTACACGAATACAATACCTACTCTCTCATTATGACTCTTGTCCTCCAGGTCGATTATTTCACACAACTTCTCACTGACCAGATGACAAACCAATGGATACTGCTCTGAATACTTTGAAAAGGTTTCCTCCCTGTAGAAATCGAACATTTGAAACCTATAAACAATTTTTTTTTAATCCAAACAGCAGCTATGCTGACAGACATCTAGACCCCAAATCCCTGTGCTGACATCTGTTATGGTTTACGTGCAAACATCCAGATCCCAAATCCCTGGATATACCAGGGGAAATAACTCTGAGAATTTGTTAATAAATTTGGGGTTTATAAAATATGCAGGTGTCAATAACTCCCTTCACATTCATGAACATAATCATTCATCTAATTTGTTGAATTCATAACAACCTATATTGTGTATCCTTCAACATCACTCATCTAATTTGTTAAAACAAAGTCTATATCATAGATCCATCAATAACACTTATTTAATTTGTTGAATTTTATAGCCAATATATCATATATCCATCAATATTCATCTAATTTGTTCAATTTCATATGGCCAATATCATGTATCCATCAATATTGATCTAATTTGTTCAATTTTATATAGCCAACATCCTATATCCATCAATATTCATCTAATTTGTTCACTTTTAATATAACCTTTCTCATATATCCATCAACGTCCTTCAACTAATTTGTTGAATTCTATTTAGAGCCTATACCATGTAACTAGCAATATCATTCATATCATTGTTGAATTTTATATATAGCCGTTATCCTACCATAGCCATCAATGTTCATCACTCGTTTAGCTTGTTACAAGGCCCTATAACTTTTTAGTTGCCATTGGATATCACTGAATGATGTTACCTGCAATAAATGCTGTTTACCAACCAACCCAATTCAAAGCTGAGATTTGACTCCGTCTTTATGTCTTTAAACAATGTTTGCATTACTTCAAATAGTCTGTTTTCTTGCATGTCTCTGAAATAGATAAAATAAGATATATATATCAAAATTATAATCACAGCAAATATGTGTGATTATCTTCTTTGGCAGAACGTATTATTGATAGTTCTCTTCTTTAGTTAGGAATGCTGAACCATAAAAATATTTCCGTCACACATTGTTAACATATCTTGTTTGTTTCATTGAAATTCATCTGTTTCACCATTTGTGGCCATCTCAGGGTAGTTAACATAAACGGGGAAAAACTTTGTTTTGTTTTTAAATTCACAATGAGAAAACAAATTACAAGAAATAACAAAAAACCCAATAGTTCATTCTCTTTCTCAAGGCACAAGTTTTTCCATATTAAAATTAAAACATGGCAACCAAGATTCTGAACCAGATCTGCATTCTACACTATGTCTTTATTTAAACCCAGTAGATTACATTTCATTTCACAAAGTTACTCTCTTTTGTCTTTACTTACACAGATTTTTTTTCTCTCTGGATTTAACACTTTTATTTTACCATGCACTTCTATCCTTGACCTTGCACTTTAATTCTTGTTTTTACACACTTTTTTCTTGACTTACTCTCTTTTTTTTCCTTGACCATACATTTTTTTCTTGACGTACACTTTTTTTCTTGACACTCTTTTTCCTTGTCTTTATATTTTTTTTTCTTGACTGCATTCTTTGTCTTGTCTTTATCTTTTTTTCTTGACTGCATTCTTTGTCTTGTCTTTATCCTTTTTTCTTGACTGCATTCTTTGTCTTGTCTTTATCCTTTTTTCTTGACTGCACTCTTTGTCTTGTCTATATCCTTTTTTTCTTGACTGCATTCTTTGTCTTGTCTTTATCCTTTTTTCTTGACTGCATTCTTTGTCTTGTCTTTATCCTTTTTTCTTGACTGCATTCTTTGTCTTGTCTTTATCCTTTTTTCTTGACTGCACTCTTTGTCTTGTCTTTATCCTTTTTTCTTGACTGCACTCTTTGTCTTGTTTTTATCCTTTTTTCTTGACTGCACTCTTTGTCTTGTCTTTATCCTTTTTTTTCTTTGTCTTGTCTTTATCCTTTTTTTCTTGATTCTTCTTTGTCTTGTTTTTATCCTTTTTTTCTTAACGTTACACTTCTTTTCTTGACTTTATACTTTTTTGTTACCTTATACTTCTTTTTATTTTATCTTACAAGTTGTTTTCCTCGACTTTACACTTTTTTCTTGACCGTACACTTCTTTTTTTGATTGAACACTTTTTTCTTGACCATACACTTCTTTTCTTGATTATACACTTCTTTTTCTTGACTAAACACTTCTTTTCTTGATTATACACTTCTTTTTTTATGACTAAACACTTCTTTTCTTGACCATACACTTCTTTTTCTTGACTATACACTTCTTTTCTTGACTATACACTTCTTTTCTTGACTAAACACTTCTTTTCTTGACTATACACTTCTTTTCTTGACTAAACACTTCTTTTCTTGACTATACACTTCTTTTTTATGACTTAACACTTCTTTTCTTGACTAAACACTTCTTTTCTTGACTATACACTTCTTTTTTATGACTAAACACTTCTTTTCTTGACTAAACACTTCTTTTCTTGATTATACACTTCTTTTTTATGACTAAACACTTTTTTCTTGACTATACACTTCTTTTCTTGACTAAACACTTCTTTTCTTGACTATACACTTCTTTTTTATGACTAAACACTTTTTTCTTGACCATACACTTCTTTTTCTTGACCGTACACTTTTTTTCATGACCATACACTTTTTTTCTTGACCGTACACTTTTTTTCTTGACCGTACACTTTTTTTCTTGACCGTACACTTTTTCCTAACCGTACACTTGTTTTTTTGACTGAACACTTTTTTCCTAACCTTTCACTTTTTTTCCTGACCTTTCACTTTTTTTCTTGAAATTACGCTTTTCCCCCATTTTTGTTACCCTTACTCTCCTAAAATTGTTAGCAGAGCCTGTCATCCACAAAGGGTTTGTGCATTGAATGACAAAAACTCATGTCAGCACAGCAACATATCCCATACTTACAAAACGCAATCAAAGCTACTCTGAGCCATGTTGATAAGAGCAAACAAAATGCTTTCACTCCGAGACTGGTTTAACAATTGATGACCCTGTAAAAAAAATTGAAAATCATATTGAGTTAAAAAAACAGGCATACCCTGCTTGCTTGCAAAGAATCCATAGAATTTTTTTGGCCAGATAGAATAACAAATGGTGAACTCTTTAAGCAATGTAACCAAAAAATGGAAACAACACTTATGAGAAGAATATAATAATAATAATAATAATAATAATAATAATAATAATAATAATAATAATAATGATGATAATGCATTTATTGAGCGCCTCTCATCCACCGAAATGGCGCTTTACAGTAAAATATTATTAACACAATTTTACAGATTATATGAAATGCACAGCAACAAAAAATATATGTCAGTTACAATTTTAAAAACACTTAAAGTTTAATAAAACAGCTTTTAAACTAAGAGGAACAAAAAGCTCTCATAAAAAGCTTGGTCTTAAGATTCTTTGTAAAAATTTGAAATGAAGGGCTGCTTCTTGTTTTGAAAGAGATACTATTCCATAAAAGAGGGGCAGCATGACTGAAAGACTTTTCAATAAAAGATGATCAATAAAAGAGTTGGCATGGTTATCAAGAGGGAATTTGATAATCTTCATACTCTATTGGGTTGGTAAAATATGGAGATGAAAAGGGCACATACACAAGAGGGAACAAGAGAGCATTTCAAGAATAACCTTACATTTGAACATCAGAAGGCAGTAGAAAGTGAGGAACTGTAAAAAGAGAAATGAAGGCCTGGAAACAGATGTGAAATACCATACTGAAGAAATCCCAAAACAGGCAGGAGTGGAGGAAATGCTTTGTTGCTGGTCTACACGGCATAAAAACAAAACAAAAAAAAATCAAATAGTATTTAACACTTTAACAAATGTCATTGATATGGAGCTCTATAATTAATTTACAATATTTGTATGATGAAAGAATGTGCATTGTTCTTATTGATTACTGTATGTTCAATCATTTTCAATACTCCATAATTATATTAAGATGTAGGGCATTTAAAGGTCGAATGACCTATCTAGCCTCTGACACAATTATGACAATATGATCACATAGAGGGCAGTAAGCAAGAAGGTAAAAAAAGCCATACAGACAAACATTGTTCTTTAGTTACAAAGACAACAAGTGAAATATTGTGGTCATGAAGCAAAAAAAACATCTAAATCTAACTAGAAGTTTCAAAGTCGCTCTTTCTTGAATGAGCATTGGTGTTCGAGCGGATGACACAATGTATTCTCTTAAACTTTTTCACTCTTCTATACTCAACACATTCATTACACATAATGGTCCAGCCAGGCACGTGCAGTTTGGCGAGTAAAAGAATTTTTTGAATATATGTCAGTTGGATATCACTGTACTTTAATATTTTTGGACTTTGGTGTTCTTTGAGGGGCGTGTGTTAAACTTGATGTCTACTTCATCTGGTCTTATTGACTATTTTACGAAGTGTTGTTACCTGCAACAAGCATGTAGCAAGTGGTGCTCTAGCAGATGGGCGGCCAAAAGGAGTGCCTTGGATGAGATTGTGATAACATCCCATAGACCTTGAAAAACATATGTTAGATAACGACTCTAGCATGCACACGATCCTGACATCTTCAATATCAACAACTGTAACAGGAACATCTGAAGATACAACGGCTGAGCATGAAATCACCTTAATCCAAAGGTGATTTTAGATCACTCGAGCATACCTTAAAACTATTTCATTCCTAGAGAAAATGTGGCCCAACATTTGAACCCGATACATATAAGTCAGACATCATTCCATCAAAGTGAGGTCAAGATTAAATTGTTTACACTTTGGAAAGCGCAGATTGATTATACTTTAAACAAATAAGGCAGAATAAATTTTCATCACATCAAATTACACCAAAACAACAAAACAAAAATGCATAACTGAACTTAAAAAGAGTGCATCATTCCTGCACTTACTGTGGAAATGAGTTCCATTAGAGTGTGTACACAGCCTTGACTTTGTAAAACTAATGCATTGGAAGATGATTCTCCAGCCAGATTACCAAGGGCCCAGGCACAATATTCCTTGAAAAATAAAAAGTTAAAGATTAACATAACAAGCATGTCCGGAGAATTTTGATTTGATTTTGATTTACCCACATCCACAACTAAGGTGATCTCGAGATTTTTGGTAGGATTTTTAATTTTGCCCAAACTGCCCTGTAAACAACCAAGGGATCTTTAACGTACACAGAGTGTTGTTTTCTGTACACAGGACCTCCTTTTTAACGTCCGTCTCCGATGGACTGGTTGTTGATCCACCTACCTGGACAGGGAGGGGGTTAAGGAAGAAAACTACAGAATAGAGACAGTTGAAATCGGACACCATTCTCACAAAGTCTCCAGTGGGACTAGGTGTCGATCCACCTACCTGGGCTAGAGAAAAATTTTCAACCGTTAATGGCGCTTGAACCCACTACTTTTTGGTTGAGAGACCGACACCTTGCCTCTGGACTACTGCGTCCCCTGCCCGTAGACAATGGTGGATTATCATTCATCCTTATAATAAAGCTGAGTCTCTTAAAACTGGTGTGACAGTCAATAATACATCGCCCCCACCACTCTGAAGGTTATGAGATTCAAGATGACACTAGAAAGCCAGCGTAACTTCAGTATCGAGTACTGACTCAATCTAATCATCGCACCTGATGCCACCCATACCCTGTGCAGTCGTTTCTGAGTTTACAGCAGTCGTAAGAGGTTACTATCCTCACATCAGTAATTTTGTGAACAAAGCAATGGCCCAAAAGCATTGCGCTACTGTCTGTGAATTTTCAACAATTGCTTTATTAAATCAATGAGTTTGTTTAAAAAGTATAAGAGAACAAAACCAAATTAGGAGTCAACTAAGAGATTTTAAAAAAATACATATACAGATTTATGAAATCTATTTGAACGTTCAATGGAGAAATGGATGATATCAATGCTTGAAAGATGACTTTAAACTACAGGGTGCGATTGTTCACTAATAATAGTTTACTTTATCCGAGGGCTTCCATATTACTAAATTAGATTTATACACACAATGTTTTTCTCAACTTTTAGAAGATAGATTGTAGGTCAGGCTCGGGACGTAATAGCATACAATCAAACTTAGTAACATAGCGACCTACAGCTTGAAAGAGTGAAACCATTTAAGTAGCTTGGCTCCATCATCAGCAAAGCAGGATCCAAACCTGAAGTCCATGCAGAATTGCGCAAATGACAGCAGCGATGAGTACATTCAAACCTTAATATATCAAACGTCAAAATTGTCATTTTCATTATCCCGTCAATCTCTTTCCTTCCTAAAGTCAATCAAATATCATAACTTTTAAATATTTGATCATTTGAATCAAAACGGCGCAAAATCTGTCTGAGAAATTTGTGATTGATCACGGGAGATTAACATTTAAAAATTGAATTATGGCATAAAATTAGAGGAACTGACTTGCATTACAGGATCAGATCCCTGTAGGAATTGAGACAATGTTGGGGTTAGTAACATGAGAGCACTGGACGTGGAGGCACTGGCAGTCAGATTGACAGCACACAAAGCGGCAGTCTGTAAAATCTTGACATCTGAGGAATGGAAGCAACTGAGCAGGGCCTGAAGGCCGTTACAGCTGCAGACAGAATGCAAAGAAAATTCAAGGTTTAACATTTCTTTTCTTTTTTGGGGTGGGGGGGGGGGGGGGTCGAGGAGGGGGAAGGAATGCATTAGGATCTTTTCTAAAACAAACTAAGAATACATAAAAATTGAAGCATAAGAAATCGATACAGATTTAATCATGTTTCACAATTCAACTATCCACAAAGCTTCTTGCACAAGGCTTGTCATGACGACTGTCAAATACTTATTTTTCCCTTGATTTTCCTTACGACTTCACCATTTTATCTGAAGATCAAAACGTAATCCTGACACAAGAGACATAAAATTTATAAAATTCGTGACACAGAAAATGATCTTTTGGACCAAACAGCATTATTTTCTGTGATTTCACCATCTTAAACTGCTCTTTCCAACATAAAAAAGGGAGATTCTTTACATGCTTTCTTAGTTTAATTAAGTGTTTTATGAAAATAAAAGTATTCCAGCCCTGGAAAATGGAGTATAGCATTTTTTCATACACTTGTTCACATTAATTTGCCTACTCTGTGGCTACCTTTCTTATCACCCAAGGCTTAAAGACTTACAGGAACAAACAAATCCTCTACTGACTAGAACCTGAAAATCAATATGTAACATATAATATTAGCCGTTGACTGAAAAAACATTCATATTCCAAGATTAATAAAATTCAGAACAAATGTTTCGTCTTACAACGTACATGAATTTTTTACAAAGACTATTACTTGTTTACTTGCAGTAATTTTACTCCAATTGTTGAAGTGCTTTGAGAATTTACAAAAATGAAGTTGACTAAGCAGAGTACGGTGAAATTTGAAATGATGTATTTTTTTGTGTTGTCAATGTCAACATTGTGTTATCACGACGACACTAATGCAAAACTCTGGCTGGCCTAGGTGTTCTTCTTTTTACGACATTGTTCTCTTAGTTTAGTAGTCTCAGGAAAGGTACTTTACTCTGCTTTTCACTTGATTCAGAGGGACTCGGTAGTCCAGAGGCAAGGTGTTGACCTCTCATTCTCAATTAAAAGGTAGTGGGTTTGAGCCCTGCCGACAGTTGACAAATTTTCTCGAGCAAAATCTACCCCCCTGGTCCAGGTAGGTGGATCGGCACCTAGTCCCAACGGAGACGGACGATAAAAAAGGAGGTCCTGTGTGCAGATCACAACACTCTGTGCATCCTTTAGCTGTTTACAGGGAAGTCCGGGCAAAATTTAAAATCCTACCAAAAACACCAAGATCACATTAGTTGTGGATGTGGGTAAAATCAAATCAAAAAACCTCTCGACTCAGATATAAATGAGCACTCCACTATAGGCAGAGTGTCATTACAAGGTGTCAAACAGGCAGCAGCAATGTATGGTCCCAAGGGAGTTTTGAAAGAATTTGAATGAAATGGCCTGCTGTGAGGGCTAATGATATAAAGTCAGTGAGCCTGCATTTGACTGGCGATACGGAACTGTAAAACCATCTTTATTTCTCAATACCGCCGAGAGGATAATATATTCAGTGTCAGCTAAGTTGAAAACTTTATTATCCCTCTGCTAAAAAAAAAATATAACTGATATAATCCAAGTTCTCATGAGGATCATTTAAAGCCTGACATTACCTGAGAAAAACATCTGCATTACATGCTCGTCGAGCAAAAGCACTGCTAAGGTTGATATAGCTTTAAGTTTTTTTCCTTGTTTCAACAGCTGGACATTGTTTGTCACCTAAGTGAGACCAAATAAAAAGAAGAGAAAGCAGATCTTTAAATATTATTTTCAAAATTATCTATAACAATTCTGTGAAGTAAAAAAAGTGAAGTTAGACACAAAATTGTACAATAAGACTTATCACCGGGAGATGAATAAGAAAAACATAATACTTTATTAAGCTAAATTTCATAAAAATTATAACAAAAAAGGATAAACAGATGTTTAGAATCAGAATGGACAAAATCAATACAAGCCTTTGGTTTTGAGATTTTCATGTGAAGAACTGAATCCTTTGCAGGACTAAGGCAATGAAAAATGAATGAAAATAAATGTCAAGAATCATTTTTACTTTTAATTTCTCAATAAAACACTTGGTTACGTCTACATTACTTGGACTTTTTTACACAAAATATGCATTATATACATAAACAATGAATAAATCTTAAATAAATTGTAACAAACAAATAAAAAATAAAAAAATGTATAAATAAATTAACAAAATAAATTTAATAAATAATACATTTCTTACCAAACTGATGAACATAATATACATTTCGAAAGGCTTCAGTTGGTTTAAAAGTATAAAAAAATTTTTAGTTTGCAACTGATTATAGAATTGCAAAACTGCTGTCAAAATGGTATTCCTCAGTAAAAAAAATTTTGCCCAAAAAAATCATTTACACCTAAATAGTTCAAGTCCCTTTGGCCAAAAAGAAAAAATACACGAAAGACCCTTGAAAATGTCAGTATCTCAAGTAGTTATAAAATACCTTAAATTGTGATTACACTCGTTCTTTGTAAATTGGATTTATGCCAACTCATTTTTCGGGCTTTTTCAACTGGAGAACTAAACCAATTTCAAAAGCTCCAGAACTACACTGCCCCAATTTTTCATTGTGTGCAGTGCAGGGCGACATCCATAGTATATAAATCTCTAAACATGGGGCGCTAGCACATTTCAGCGATTTGCTGTCTCGCCACGAGCCATGCAGACCACTAAGGTCGATGAAGAACACCTTTCAACTCAACATACCGCTGCCGTTCAAAAAGCTGGTGGAAGCAGCTTCCAACATTTCGGTCCCAGTGTGTGGAATGATCTCATCAATGATGTGAAGTTATTGCCATCTCTGGATGTTTTCAAGAAACGCTTGAAGACATATTTATTTAGAAAAGCTTTTAATGTTTCAGGTTAGAGAATATCATTTAACAATTTCATTTTTAAGCCCATTTTTTGGCATTTTTCCGTGTGGTTGAGTGTGTAGTGAGTAAATAATTTTTATTTTTTTATTTTGTAATGCACCCAGAGCTCTATATAAATGAGATGTTGGCGCATTATAAATGTGCATTATTATTATATTATTATTATAACATAACATAGCAGTTATTTTCTGCATTTTACTAAAGTAAAGTAAGTCCCATTCTAAGAGTTAGGCATAGGGTCATCAGGAATAGAGTCCTGATTTTTCTAGGCATGCGGCACAATGTAGTAGATTGCCATTGCTTTCCACAACGCCTTTACTATCCTTGAGTCTGAATAAAACTAGCTGCACATTTCGCTGCCAAGTTGACAGGAGGGTCCGAAAAATTTGTCAATGTTGGGAATCGAACTCAAGCTTTCTCTGGGTGGTAGTCAGACGCTCTACCAGCTGAGTTACTGGCACCCTTAGATCTGACTAAAATCAAGTTTTTAATTACACATTTCAATGAGTTATCTATGTTCAAGTTTTTTTAATCATTTTCTTCCTCAATCAGATGATATTTTGTTTCAGCAGATATATTTTATGTGTCTTTCCTTTTCATCAAATAATTTGTATGTCATGTCTTCATTGTATTTATGAGTTACGTTACAGACGTGACAAGCAGCAAGTAACCTACCAATTCTTCATCCTCTAGAGCAGAAAGGAATTCATCTGCACTTTGCACAGAATCGACTTTGAATCTCTTCAATGTAAAGAAAAGTTCTCTTTGTTTTTCTTGTTCAACTGCCAGAAGAAAAAAAGATCAAACGTATTATTAATTGATCATCACTGCTAATACTAATGAGCCAGTAGTTAAAAGTTTTGTTTCATTGAAATCTACCCTATCCACCATATGGGATTTCAGAGGAAACAGCAAGATGAAAGATATGAAAGAGTGAAAGGAAAGAAGTAAGGCCTACCAGCAGGACCTGCCGACCAGTCCATTTGACGGTTTCCCGCAATATTTCTGTTCTCCTTGGCGGCCTTCTACCACCAGACCAGTCTGACAACTGTTCCACTTAATAGTCTATTACACAGTCTTCTACAATGCACAATGCTACACACTTTCCATAACTGAGTTTATACATGCTTGGACAGTCATTGGATTAATTGATTGAGATTGGTGGATGGAATGATTGATTGAATGTAATGAATGAAGGGGGCAGAGCAAGACCACAGACAGACAGTTGAGATAGTAAACAAATGAAAGGAAAACTGTAGAACCTACTGGTGGCACATCTCATTCTTATGAAACATGTGTGTCTGTTTGATGTGGTGATCTCAGGGTGAATTAAGAAGAAATAGAAAGATAAAACAGATAAGAAATCAATGCGAGTAAAGAAATAACGCCTACCACCAGTAGCATGGATGGTTCGTTTTAATATGAAATACTCTGTCCATCATATGCAGTGAATTAAGTGTGAATTAAGAGGTAACAGCAAGATGAAAGCATAGTGACCTACGTAAAACAGATTTTGTCACTGTGATCAAGGAGAGAAAACAATGGCAATGACTGGTGAAAGACGAGAGAAGACTTGGTGGATGGACAGACTGTTTCGGACCCCAGTAGACGACCAAGACTTGTTGCATTGTCTCTTAACAGTAGATCTAACTATAATCTAGAGATCTAGTTCTAGTAATGAAAATGTGCATCAATAATTTAAAACTTACATCTAACAGAACAATTCAAAGTCTGCCGAAGAGATGATGCCTTAGATCCTGACTGCTTGTAAAGTGACCTATGATTTAGACTTGCCATTCTACTTCAAATTAGATGCATCACGACTCTCGATCTCTACTTTTCAGTGCGATAGCATGCCAATATTTCCATCCTTTGTTATAGACCTAAGACTAAGCCAACGTTATTGACACAAACTTCTATCTCTAATTAAAGTAAAAACGAAAGTAATTTCTATTCTACTTCATGGACAGAAGAGCTCTAGCCTTTGACAAAAGCCGAATAATGATACCGAGTACTTCACTGAATAGGTGGATCATTCTCAAAATGATTATTATACTTCCTTAGAGAATAATATTTAATGAAATTGCTGCTGTTAGTACTGTCAGGCAATCCTTGGTAACATGAGAGAAACTTGGAGCTTAGGCTGGTCCGAGTCTACCTCTGCCAGCTTCTGAAGGACAGTCAGGTTGTTAATCGTAATCGGCTCTGGCATTTCTCACTTCTCACGTCTTTCGTTAACTGATACAAACAAACTTCTAACTGAAACTTGTCCTAACCGTAAACGCCCTTATGAATAGATTGAGAAGAGCGTAGAAACATTACTCCTTGCCATCAGCCCTTCTTTAAATTCAAAGTGTTTTGTCAACAGTAAGTTATATTTAGTTATAATCCAGTTTATACTTATAATACTAGATCGAAGTCTAATACTGGGGAGGGAAGGTGACAGTTTTCAATTCTAGTCGTGAGTAAAATTCAACGTGAGGAGGTCCATAGTCGGGACCCAGCCAGTAGATCTGTATTACTTCCAGGGATGGTGGAAGATGTTAAAATAATTTTGAGAGGTGATTTGTCTCATTAGATATTTACTTAAGTTTGTTCCATAAATAAATAACAAGAACAAGTTGTCATGTAATATTGTCTTCTTGTGAATGGCTGTCTTCAATGTATTCTGCTGTTACTGTTAAATAAGTAGAATCTCTGATGACTTTTATTTGTATAATACAGTAGTCTCCGCCAAAATGCACGTCGTCAATGCATGTTTATTTCATGTAACCGAATTTTACAACGCTAATTACCCCTCAAAATGCAACAATAGTCGGCAGGACTTCGCCAAAATGCAACAGAATTTTGTAAGTCTGTCTTCAATTTGTTGCTATAGAATCAATTCCTGTGAAAAATAAATGTCTTCAATTTGTTGCTATAGAGTCAATTCCTGTGAAAAATAAACTTAACCCAAGTAGAGCTTGCTGTGTTACCCAGAAGTGACCTTCTTACAATGCCAATGATGGCGGCCCTAAATATAGGGCCTGCGCGCTTCCCGGGCCAACTGTAACACGACCTAAATAAAGTGCTTGCACAGTTAATAACATCTCGTCGCCGCCTCACTCAAGTGACACAATATTTCACGCACGTGTGTGTGGATGACATAGATCTTAAAATGGGTCCTGACTGGGATGGTTTGGGCTGAAACTAAAACTCCAGACAAACAGACCAAGGGGCAGACACCCCTGGAGAGAGTTGAAAGAATGAGAAAGGCATTAAAGCAAAGAAATTTAACTTTCACAGAAGGAAACAGAAAATGTCAGCACAGGGCAGTGAGGGAGAAAGATCATTTCTGGCATCTAAACCCGATTATAGCATCTAAACCCAAACACCGAATGTAGAAGAATGGGAACTGATAAATAAAGAAAGGATAAAAAGCTGTTTTTATCCCATAAATAAATCAATTGCATTAATTGTTGTAAAACTGTATATAGTATAGTTGGTGTCTGTCACTTCTCCTTTATTAAACTATTGATTTCTTCTTCCTTTTTGTCTATTTTGTGCATACAGGCTTTCTAAAATATTTGTAATAAAATCTTGTGAAGTTACCAATTTATATACTGAGTTACTTGAGTTCCTACTCATTTTTTGGGGTCAATTTTATATGAAGGATGACAAGATGAACTTAAGTTGATTGAAGTAGATGTTGTGAATGTGTGTCTATTGGGAGGGGGGGGGGGGGGGGGGTTAATCAATAAAACATGGATACACCCAATACAAAAGCACTGGCTATCTTATTCTTACAATACTTACATGAAGAACTTTTTTATATTTTATTTTTTATTGTTGCATTGATATAGTATTACATTTGTATTTTGATGTGTAAGTGTAAGTGGCATCAATTACCTGATGGCTAGGCTGCTGGAGTTGGGGTCCTGAGTTCAAATCCTAGCCATGATAGGTCTGAAATTTTATGTTCCTTGGGAAAGACAGAAGTTTTGAGTGTTTGTGGAAGGCAAAGCCAAAACAGTATAGTGACAGAGTAGAAAGAGAAAAAGTTTATTGTTATATTATGATCAACAAGTAGATTTTGTAAAACCAAATTTGAGCTATCATCAGACCAGGATTTCAGGATAAATTCCAGAAGAACTATATTCAGAAAAGACATCAAAGAAAGTCAAGGCTTCGATGAAATCAGGATTTGGGACTATGAAATCTATATAAACTTAAGTTCTGGTACTTCAGTAATTTGGTGTTTCTACAAGATCAGGAGTTTTCTCAGTGGAGGATCTTTTTGCCCAAGTCTTTTGGTTTTCTCCCGTTAGGGGTAGGGAGTACGCCCTGAAATCCACAGCAGATCATCTTTCTCCACCTTGTCTTATCCTGTTCATCTCCATCTCTTGCACCAACGATCCTCATGTCTTCCTGAATCATATCCAAATATCTTGTTTTGATCTTCCTCCTGCCCGGTATGTCCATCTGCAACATCTTCTGTCCAATATATTCCATATCCTTCTCTTTACATGTCCATACCATGTTAATCTGCTCTTCAGGATTATGTTCTTGATGGATGTTAACATTCCGAATCTTATCCGGACCTTGACAAGACACCCAAGGAGAACTGTAACATCTTCATCTTAGTCACCTTTAACTCTTCTTCTTGTCTTTCTGTCAGGCAAAGTTTCCAGGCCATGCATCATTACTGGACGAACTACTGTTCTATACACCTTCCCTTTCATTTCTGCAGATACATGTATCTTCTTATCACGTATCACTCCAGATGACGCTTTCCTCCATCCATTCCATCCTGCCTGAATTCTCCCACATTCCCCAGTGCTTTGTAGTTGACCCTAGCTAGTCTTAAACTCCTCCACCCTTCTCCCATTTGCACCTTATCTCTTTGTAATCTTACACATTGTAGTTAACTGTCTGAGGCACTTTTCATTTCTCCTTCTTATTTACACATTTCTCATAGCATTCTGTTTTGCTTCCAACTGAATACTGACTTTCATGGCTCGTCTTCTTTCAAATACATTTCTCCACTTCTCTATGTCTATAAGCCTGCCTTATGAGCCTCCTCCCTTGCCTCACTGTACATCTGCAAACATCATTGCCCAGTGAAGGATAGTGACATTAAACAATATTATTTTAAAGACACCATTGCAACAAAGACAAAACAAAAACAAAGGAATAGACAGACAAAAAATCTTTGTGGCAAAGGTGCCGGACTAGTTTAATACATTCAACCCTCTCATATCGACATCACTGGGACCACCAAATTTTGTCGATATAAGAGGTTATCGATGTATCACTCAGAGCAACCAATAAAATAAAGGGACACCACCAAAAGAAAAACCATAATACAACGTCAATCGAAGGTAATGTGTGGCCCTAAAAAGAACCGTTTTGAAGAAGGTGAGAGTGAGAGCATTGCTGGCTTCTATTTTCTCTGGTGTGAAGAAGTCATTGATGGTCGTCCGTTTCTGTATGTAGGGAATCATTTCACACACCTTGCTCTAGGGTGCAGTATTTTCTTGGTCTACAGGCATCTGTTTTCAGTTGCCAATTCTTGACTTTCACTAATCGATTTACCGGACATTCATGTTGTCTGTAGACTGGTTATTGCCTGCACCGACAAAATTGGGAAGTCGATATAAGGGGTCTGAGTCAAATTTATGTCGGAATATTCATGTTTTTTTTGCCTAATGTGGAAAACAGACGTGATTTTGATATGACGTTGCCCATCACCCAGCCCAGATAGAATTTGAAACAAAGGCAAGACAAAAACAAAGGTAGAGACAGAATATGGAACAGAGACAAGATAAAAACAAAAGAATAGATAGAATTTGGAACAAAGACAAAAAAAGAAATAGATCAAATTTGAAACAAAGACAAGACAAAAACAAAGGAATAGATAGACAGAATATGGAACAAAGACAAGACAAAAACAGAGAAAAAGATAGAATTTGAAACAAAGACAAGACAAAAACAAAGGAATAGACAGAATATGGAGCAAAGACAAGACAAAAACAAAGGAATAGATCTAGACAGAAAAAAGTATTTGGGCAAAGGTGTGTAGTTAGCTTCCCCACCACACATTATTCTGTTGAATTTGCTTTGCAATCAACCTGAGCCTCACTAAACTAAAATGGAGTGGCAAACACTCACAACACACTTTATCATCACAGAGGGGAACTCAGTAGTCCAGAGGCAAGGTGTCGGTCTCTCAACTAAAAGCAAGGAGGTTTGAGCCCAACCAATGATTGATAAATTTTCTCAATTGTTTTCTGGCAAAATTTACCCCCTGGTCCAGGTAGGTGGATCGACACCAAGTCCAACCGGAGACGGACGATAAAAAGGAGGCCCATTACTTGTCACCACCCTTTGAACTGCCTGTTAGGGAATCATGTCACCACCTTTTGAATTGCCTGTTACATGTCACCACCCTTTGAACTGCCCATTACATGTCACCACCCTTTGAACTGCCCCTGTCTAACCACCCTTTGAACTGCCTGTTACATGTCACCTGGCAAAATTACCTCCCGGTCCAGGTAGGTGGATTACATGTCAACCACCCTTTGAACTGCCCATTACATGTCACCACCCTTTGAACTGCCTGTTACATAACATGTCAACCTTTTCAACTGCCCTTACATGTTTACATGTCACCACTCTTTGAACTGCCCATTACATGTCAACACTCTTTGAACTGCCCATTACATGTCAACACTCTTTGAACTGCCCATTACATGTCTTTGAACTGCCTGTTACATTAAAAAATATGAATGAATCCATCAAGTTTCGTTTCCATCTGATAGTTGATGGTTTGACCAATTCTTAATCTTGTATCATAGATGATACAATGATTTGACTAATTTTTCAAGTATTGGTGTGGGCATTTTATTTGCTAATAGATCATCTCTAAAAAAACAAATTTGTTTTCAATACTCAAAAAAGCTCCAGAAAATTTGTTAACTGTTGGTGGGGCTTGAACCCACGACCTGTGGCTTAAAAGGCTGACACCTTGCCTCTGAACTACCGAGTCCCCGAACAAACAAGTAAAATGGACTGTACAATGAAGAAAACAAGTCTTTCATCCTGCTGTTTCCTCGTTGTTCACCCTGAGGTTGCCGCATATGGTAGACACCATAAATTTCAATAAAACAAACAGAAAATAAAAAATGAGGCAAATATATGTACATATTATTTTGATACTGAAGTTCTTTAATTAGCCAATATAAATAATTCAGATCTAACGCATTTGACAATTTGAAATTCTAATAACATTTTAAAATCAAATCACAAGCATCACAAATACACATCATCAATAACAATAATAATATAAAATAATGTATGTAGAACTAGGGTAGCGTCAATTTCTTTATACAACAATCATGTCTAAAAGAAAGGTTATTATACTCGTAATTCACTTATTTTGACATGAAAGACAGAAGTGATAAATACTAACTCCCGTCTTGATATCAACCTACGCTATAACTACCAACTACTTTGCCTTGATGAGACCAGACTGAGAGTGAGAGCTTTTAGCCTAGCTAATTTTCAGTCCACTACCGTACCCTTTCCTACTATCATGGGGACAGTGACAGTAGTTTACTAGGTACTAGTCTCTCATTGGGTCTGTCACAGTCGTGTATACGCGAGGCGGTCTCGTATTCGTCAAAGCGAGTACTCGAATAATGCGAAACCAGAGAAGATGGTAGTTGGTATCAATGAGTAATAGAAAAGTGAGTCTTGGACAGGCCTACCAGAAGGTGATATACTATGACTATTACCTGTTTTATTCATGCTATAGAATTTGGGACAAGCTCTGGCTCTATGGGCTGTAACTGCCTTTACCTTTCTACATAGTACTTCTACTACATAATATTCGGTGGCTGAGTGGTCGGACTGCCAGATTTGGGATCATCAGGTCCCGGGTTCGATTCCTAGCAAAGCTTGCTCCAACATTGTGCACAACTAGATCCAGGTGCAAATCGGTACAAGCACTAGATTGGGAGTAAACACCTGCATCAGACTAGCATCCTGTCCAGGAGGTGATTATTATCACCTGTTCCGCTTCACGCTAAAGAAACCGGGATAAGCAGAAGCTACCACTCCATGGGCTATAATGGTCTAGAAAGAACTTTATTCTTTTTACATAATGGCTACATATTTTGCACTGCCTGTTACTGTTACTGTTTGTGTATCTATGTCGCACAACTATGTGCATACATTTAACCCTGAAATCACCATATAGTGAACAGGTAAATTTTAAAAAAAAACAATAAAGTTAATGATTCTAGTAGTCTCTATAACTGAAGGGGTCATTTCAATAGTGTGCCCGGAGTCACAATTACGTCATTTAGAAAAATAAAATTCCCAAAACGATGGACTTTGGCACTGTTGGTTTTGGGAATTCCAAACTTCAAAATGGCTGTAAAACGTGATGTATTTTCCACTTATTCCCTAGGATTATCTCTCTGTTTCATTTGTCACAAAAATGGACATAGGCACACTATTAAACTGACCTCTTCAACTGTACATGGAAACAACGTGGACGGATAGGGCTTATAAGTGACACGTGACATCTTTATGACCAAGCAGATCTACAGTAGCCACAGTGGTGAAAGGTCAATGAAAAAAAACAACCAGTTATGATACTAATAATAAACATAGTACTAAGGATATTATTCAATATTGAGAATATCATAAAGCAATTCTCTCTATCATCATGGCATGAGCTCATTCATCCTCTTTGCAGCCTTGCTTCATCATTGCATCCAACAGAAAAAAATAAATTTGTTTTTACAAAAGGCACGTTTTCTAGGAAATTCGGGTCAGAACTTGTACAATAGTTAGTCTAAGTTAAGTGAGTGGACAAACTATAGCATTAGCACATTGTTTGATATTGAAAACACCGTAAAATGATCATCTCTTCCATAGCATGGGCTCATACTTGTTTGCTTTGTGTCAACATACGAGTCAAATCCAGTGGTTCTCAACCATGCACTGTGTGGTTGTCACATGCACTCATTTTACCATGCTACAAAACTCCTGCTGAACCTTGTTCCTTGGTCTTTCTGATGAAAGTGTTAGCTCTGTTTCCATAGCTAAAGTTCATTATAAATAGGCTGTAAGCATAGGCAATGCCAAAAGTTGTTCTGCCAGTAACTCCGCTTCTCTGTTATTACCAGGGTTGACAGTACATTGACACCTGCATTCCGTCGCCTACATGACAAACCACTCAATCGCCGAATCCTAGCTAACGAAAATCGACTTTAAATTCAAAGCGAGAAGAAATGATCGTAACAGAGGATAAAGCAAAATTGGTTATAAAAGCAATATCTTAGAATCTACTGCATATTTTGAAAAATCGTTCAGACATCTATTATAGATTTCATAAAGCTATACTAATATAGGCCAAAATATTTTTTTTATTCAAAAATTTGAGTTAGGACTGTTTGTCATGCAGGCTACCATTCGTTTACAGAAGTAGGTTGCGGGAAACAATTACGTCAAGTCTAGTCTACTAACAAATCGGCCTTGTCAATAGGCCTAACCTCTCAGAGAAGCAGTTCTTGGGTAGCAGCTTCTCTCGCATTCATCATCTTCATACGGGCTCTCTTGAAAGCTTCTGGAAAGGACAAGCAAAAAAGGGAAAAGACAAATGTATCGTATGGTTTGTAGGATTTAAATAATTCTCAAATGGGGACAGTCAGTCACATATCTAAAATCGCTTTCTCTCTCATTCTGTCTCTGTTTCTGTCTGTCTGTCTGTGTGTGTGTGTGTGTGTGTGTGTCTCTCTCTCTCTCTCCTCTCCTCCTCTCCTCTCCCTCCCTCCCCTCCCTCTCTCTCTCTCTCTCTCTCTCTCTCTCTCTCCCTCCCTCCCTCCCTCCCTCCCTCCCTCCCTCCCTCCCTCTCTCTCTCTCTCTCTCTCTCTCTCTCTCTCTCTCTCTCTCTCTCTCTCTCTCTCTCTCTCTCTCTCTCTCTCTCTCTCTCTCTCTCTCTCTCTCTCTCTCTCTCTCTCTCTATATATATATATATATATATATATATATATATATATATATATATATATATATATATATATATATATATATATCTTTCTCTGTCAAGATAATGAAGAGCACTAGAGCACTTTGTCAACCAATTGTTTCCATGACCGAAAAGTAGTGGTTTGGTTACCGGACAGAATTTTTTTCATGCTGTTCCATGTTCACATTCTAGCAATGCTGCATCCAACCTCGTGTTCCTTTGGAAAGGAATTAAACACGTTTTTCCCCCGCTCAACCCTGGTATACATGAGCATCAACAACAGCTTGGGAGTATAAACCTGCAATAGACTGGCGTCCTATCCAGGAGGTGATGAATATCACCTGTTACACTTCACACTATAGAAACTGAGACAAGCTCTGGATCTATGGGCCATAACGGCCTTGAGAAAACTTTTTAAAGGGAACTTTTATCCGCCTCCAGCTGCAGTCACAAAGGTCGACTAAAAATGGACCCCCTGATCCAGAAAAACGGAAGAGGTCGTCCAAGGGAGACAATGGAATAGAAATGTAGAGAGAAAAATGGTCTCAAGAAAAAACTGTAGATGGTCTCAGCTAGCTCTGGAAAAACTGAAAACAATTTTAAAAAGATGATTGCCAACAACAGTCAGCAAATTCAGCTAGCTCAGAATGGACATAAAGGAGCCAAATGTTGTTGAGTTTCCATGCATGAAAACAATTTTAGGAAAAGGTAACGTAAACGTAGCTGTCATGATTGTTCAATTTTGGCAATCATTCAGAAAATACCACATAAACTATACAGCTAATGTAGGCAGAGAAGGATCTTGTCATACATAGTGTTATTACAAAGCATTGAACAAGCAGCTGTACTGTATGGTCCCCAGGGAGTTGGGGAGGACTTTGAATGAGACGGCCTTGTGAGGTTATAATTGAGCCTGCATTTGTACATGGATACGAACTTGAAATCCATCTTTATCTTTATAAACAAGAAGTTAAAACGGACAGACTTACCTAAAACACTGGTGATGTTAGCCTGCATTGCACTTATTCTGAAAGAGAAGGAGAATAAATTTCAAGTCAGTACATGTTACTAAAAGAGTTTTAAATAATAATAATAATAAATCATCTGTATAGCGTGCTAAGTGCATGAAGCCATGCTCTAAGGCGCTTTGACATGTCGAGGTAGTACAATTTTATATGAAAAGGAAGGAAAATAGTTTCAATTCAAATCATTGATGGTCTGAAGAATTCAGTTTTCAGAATGGACGTAAAGGAGCCAAATGTTGTTGAGTTTCTGATGGTAGATGACAGGGAGGTTTCAGATTTTAGGAGCCACGTCGAAAAAACGCTCTGTCAGAGAATTTTGTTTTCAAGTCACTCGGAACATCATTTAGCCATGTAATAAAAGAAGTACGGTAGTAGTAGTAAGATTGGCAAAATTGCTGTCTTGAGGATGTGGGTCAGGAATAAAAATGAGCCTATTATAATATGATTACATTCTTTCAATTGCATGTTGACAACAATGACAACGATGCCTGGCATACAGACAGGCAAATGGAAAGACACAAAGAGGCAATGAATAAATGAGGCAGGGGAGAGACAACACACAAATAGTTAAATAATCAGTCAAAGACAGACTGAAGAAAGTGAGGAATCCAAAGCAATTAGATCTAAAATAATAAACAGGGCATCCAAAATAAGTAACTATAAACAAGCCTATCTGGAAGAATTACATGTCATTAATTGTACAAAGAAAATAGAGAAGCATCCTCAGCGATTCGACCCACCAATTAAAATCACAAATAAAATTGTCACATCGTTCCAGAAGACAGTGTCTCGAGACAATTGAAACATAGGCGGGCGGTCAACAAAACGCGACCACCAGATGGATGATCTCAACTTCACACTTCAGCACTGTGGCTAGCCATCCAGACACTTTGATGCAACAACATGCCAGACGAATGGATTGCGTTGCCTGTTGTGAACAAAATGGTCCCCACCCCTTTTGTTTCTATGACCACTACTGTTGACTAGAGCCGCTTATGAAGCTTTCATATTTTTTTAGTTAGACGAATTCAATCCATCCATATCATAACCTGCCCAGAACGACCACTTTGGTTCATGAATGTATCTCTAAAACAATATTTTTTTAATTAGACGAATTCAATCCATCCATATCATAACCTTCCCAGAACGACCACTTTGGTTCATGAATGTATCTGGTTCATGAATGTATCTCTAAAACAATATTTTTTAATTAGACGAATTCAATCCATCCATATCATAACCTGCCCAGAACGACCACTTTGGTTCATGAATGTATCTGGTTCATGAATGTATCCGGTTCATGAATGTATCTGGTTCATGAATGTATCTGGTTCATGAATGTATCTCTAAAACAATATTTTTAACGCAGACTCTGTGGTACACATTCATGGAGAAAAAATGAAAGAGAAATAACCAAGAAAAGTCACACTTACCCTAAATTTTCCAACAAGGAGCCCAAGGAATGTTTGTTAGCCTTTGATTCCATAAACGCCCTGTGAATGGACAAATTCATTTATTCGATGAAACAAATTATTCACTCTTTGAGACTCTGCAGCACACCATGTTCTTCCTAATAAACGGCCATGCCTCAGTAAACACCCCAGTAAAATGTCTTATTATGACACTCTACAACACCTCTCACAAAAGAAATTATTTTTTTCTTAAAACATTAAAAATAGGGCTCAAGCTGAAGTTTTTTACCCTGTAAATATTTCAAAAGAGCTTTTGCAGTCGTAATAAGACATGCTACTTATAATTTATTAAAATTCCCGGAGTAACCAGTCCGGCTTATTTAAAACTAAAAACCTCATTTTAAGCGCTTTTTTTTATATTTACATTTAAAAACTGCTGAAGTATCCATTTCCAAGAGCCGAATGACTTTGGTTAGAAAATGGGAAAAATGTAGAAATCTTTTATGTAGAAACGAATTTGGCTTCTTTTTGTTTCAAACTAAAAGCATGTTTTTAAGCAGAGTGTGAATACCCCCATACCAATTTTTTTACTAATAAAATGAGCAAGGGAAAAAAGTGTACCAGGTGCTACCAGTTTAAAATGTTCAGCGAGTTTGATAGATAATTCATAATAAGACACCTTTTTTATAAGCCCACCCTCACTCACTACCTACCATACTGGTATCAATTTTTACCAACAACACACCATTACACATTGCATAACATGTAGATTATTTCAACCAAAGCAATTTTTTTATTTTAAAATACAACGAATGAAACAAGAATCAGCCCAGGACTATGAGGATCCTCATAATCATCTTCTTCCAAGGAATCGTCCCCACTTGCCCCTCCTTCGCATCCAAGTGAGGGATTCTCCTGTGAATCGTCTGCAAAACATCATTCGTCTGAGTTGACACCCAGGCATAATAATGTGATGATTTGGCTTTTTAAATAGATTTCAGATATTTGTTATATCCTTATCTCTTTCCACCCAAAATTAAAAACCTGGTGTCCCCAGTTTACTCCGGAATTAACTTTTTGGAGCGGTGTGAAATTTCTACCGGAGTCTAAAAACTGACCATATTAAAATATGGCAACAAGTCAACATATTTTATATCATATTAAAGGGAAATAAATTTCCTATCACTTTATACAGTAATTGGGGTGAATTTCATGCTTATATAGGGTGAGGGTAATAGAAAAGGAGTGAGTAAAAAATAAACTGAAACAAAAAATTCCTTTACCTTCAGCTTTATTTTCATCAGATCTCTTCAAAATGTTGACTGATTTAATTTATCTAAATGGTTATCATAATGGAGTAAATCCAAATAGCTTTCAATTGATGTATAACACGAGAGCATTTGCTTGATAAATCTTTCTTGTATGAATAGTTTAAAATTTCAACACGCAGGTAAAAATAGAACTTGTTCGGAATACACGCCGGCATTGCAGTTGGGTTGAAACGTAAAACGAGTTTTTCGTCTCACCCAACATTTGAAGTGACTCAGTACATTTCCATTCTCATTCTATATCTAGATCTATCTGTTTTTGTAGTACTAGGGTTTGGACTAGATCTATTTATTATATTACTCGAAAATATTAAAGAAAAACTGTTCAACCTGCCAGTCAGGGCTTGAACTCACGACCTTTTGGTTAAGAGTCCAATAACTTGCCTCTGGACCACCGAGTCCCCATCAAATATAAAGAACAGCAAACACCATGGTAGGTAATCGTCTCTAATAATAGCCTCTACCAATAACATGAAATCAAGGACGTCATACTCACCTTGACTGCAACACTACATTGAGTCGCACTGTCACTGTGCCGGTAGATTGGGATTTGAAACCAAACCTACTGAGGTATGAGCCCTGGGGATAAATTGTGGCCATGAAAGTGTTTTTTTATTTGATTTGATTTACCCACATCCACAACTAAGGTGAATCTCAGGGTTTTTGGTAGGATTTTAAATTTTGCCCAGACTGCCCTGTAAACAGCCAAGGGATCTTTAACGTGCACTTGAGAAAAGAGGGTGGGTGTTGGCTTTAAGTATACTCCTGAGTTTGATCTTGCATTGAATCTCATACAGGTCTTCAAAGCTCTCCGGCTCTACATCATTTATGAGTTTCCCTATATGTTTCAGTGTCCTATTAAATTTCTTCTTTTCTCTATCTCTTGTATTTCCTCCCATGCAGTTATACTAAAAATAATAATATTCTTTATGCAAGCTTGATGGAAAAGTCTTATTAGAGTGTAGTCGATTTGAAACTTATAAAGCTTCCTCATAAAATATATTCCTTTGTTCACGTTCTTTAAAACTTTATTTGATTGCTAATAATACAAATTCTACCCATTCACCGTCAAGTTTATTTATAACATCAAATGAGCATCTTTCAGACTCGCTAGTAGTAGTAATATATAGTAATATATTATATATATATTATATATATATATATATATATATATATATATATATATATATATATATATATATATATATATATATATATATATATATATATATATATATATATATATATATATATATATATATATATATACAGATATACATCATTCATGAACAAAAAGTATTAATTTCATTAAAATTTACCCTGCCCACCATATATGATGATCTCAGAGTGAATCAAGAGGAAACAGCAAATATGAAGATGAAAAACGTATAGAACAGAAGAGTGAAAGGAAAGAAAAAGGATCCACCAGAAGCCCCACCCACCACCCACCATGAATGACAAAAGAGGATAGGACATAAGTCTAATGGAGAGACAAGAGAAGGGAAACAGAATAGACGTAACATGGGACAGACAGACAGTCACAAGATAAAGATAACAAAAGAGCCACAAAGGCAGAGATAACTGAAAAGATCACAATGGAGATACAGACAGTCAAACAAACAGACGGAGAAAATACACATAAGTCTAAGACTAAGAGTAAGAGAGCAGGAAACAAATTCATCTAAAAAGCATATTATTATGTTGTAACATGGAATACATTTTCAGCATTGGCTACTGCACTGTAATTGATAAATTTTAAAGTAAAAGTTAACTGAAATGTAAAGAGCAGTGACATTTATTTTTTTTTGTCTTTTAATACAAGCCATATTCGCAAAATCAGGAAAAAATGTTCAATTTTCACAAATCTTCCATTGCATCTGTTTGCACATTACAAAACTTACATCAAAAGTGGATGGGATAGCTGCATATGTGGGGTCTTCTATATCAACAGTTCCGCCAGTAAAAAATCGCCTCAGATTGTCTGTTATGGAATTTTTCACTGGACGCCAACAGTGCGCTTTTTCTATGTGTATTCCTGGTGGGAGCAAAAGTGAAATAAAGTTTAAAAAAACAATACAAATTTACGTGAAAACATGAAGAAAAATGCGGAACCATCCAGCTGGAGATCAATTCATGATGGAAATTTACCCTATCCACCATATACATTTATCTCAAGGGTGAATTCAAAGGAAATAGCAAGATGAAAGACAGAGTTAAAAGAAAGAAGCAGAACCTATCGATAGTGCCCATTTACCTCCTGTTCAAAGATGGAACTGATTAGAAATTTTTAATTCCTTCTTTGCCTTTTGATTTCTTGAAGGTACGGTACTGAGCTTTGATCTCACCTTTTGATTTGATTTGATTTTCCCACATCTACAACTAAGGTGGTTTCGGGAGTTATGGTAGGATTTTTTTATTTGCCCCGACTGCCCTGTAAACAGCCTGGGGATCATGAACATACACAGTGTCATGATCTGCTCCTTTTTATCTTTTGTCTCTGATTGTCTCATTTGTGTCTCATTTGTGTCTCATTTGTGTCGATCCACCAACTTGGACCAATTTCCAACTGTAGAGGCTTGAACCCACGACCTTTCAGAGTGTTGGGGGTTTCAAATTGATTCTTTTCAGTAATTCTTCATTTGTTATATGTTGTCTTTCCATGATATTTTCATGATTTTTCTGTAAATCAGTAGACGCTGATAAATTTGCCAAAAAAACTGCTTACTCTTACGACAGCTCTCCCCATAGATAGCTATTTCAGAGCAATTCCCTTGGCGAAATTTCAGTTTGGTTTACATCATCATCATCATCATCATCATCATCATCAGCCTGCCCTGTGACCCCACTCAAGTGTCGTAGGCTGTCACCTTCAAGAGCTCTCCAGCAATTCCTGTCTTTGAATGCAATCTTTTCAATCTCTCTCCATGTTTTAAACTCTTATTTATCAATTTTATTGAATTTACTAATAATATATTTCTTGTATCGGTATGTACAATAATGCAAATCTTTATAAGAAATATGTTAAAGAGTTACACATCTTTATGATTTTATATTGTCCATAATCCATAAAGCAACGGTTTTGTAATGTATTGATTTTTGTCTTGAAATTGAGAATGGAAGAGAGAATGAAAGTGAAACAGCTGAAATGTATTAGGAGGAAACAGCAAAATGAAAGATTAGTAGAAGACAGAAAGGAAAGGAGTAGGACCTACCAACCAGCCGCACACGTCAATCGATACGCCTACATCTGCACAATATCTTTCCATACGTCTATGTTTCTTAAGGCAACAAATACCTAGGAGTAATGATTAACTCAATCCAAAAGGCAATGACAATATATAACCATCTAAGGAAGGCATCTATGGGGAAACAAGAATTGTCAACAAAAATAAAAAATGACAGTATATTCAACAGTTTACTGTCCTTCTCTTCTATGGCAGGGAAGCCTGGACCTTAGACAGTAGGGAATACAGTAGAGCACAAGCAGCTGATATGAAATATCTAAGAGAAGCAGGGAAAACTAAAAGAGACAAAATCAGAAACACAACAATAAGAGATCAAGCCAAAGCAGTTGGCATAAAAACTAAGATAGAAATAAATCAACTCAGATGGTTAGGACATGTAAACAGAATGAATGACAATAGAATAGCTAAATCAGTATACAGTGCTAAACCCCAAGGTAAAAAACCAAAAGGCAGGCCTTGAGAAAGTGGGCAAAAGATATTACAGAGGCATTAAAGCAAAGAAATTTAACTTTCACAGAAGGAAAGAGAAAATGTCAGGACAGGGCAGCCTGGAGAAAGATCATTTCGGGCATCTAACACATACACCGGAAGGTATAATGGGAGCTGATAAAGAAAGAAAGAAAGATCAAAAGAGAGAGACAAACGGGACTGTCTGTCTGGCAGACCTATCGAGTGAGGAAGGAAGGGTAAGAATGACCAGAGCCGAGACAGCCAAGACTAGTTGAATAATATCTAGATGTCACATACACACACACACCTGCGTGAAAGATTGTGTCACTTGAATGAGGCGAGGAGACGTTATTAAGATATAGAGGCACTAAAGCAAAGAAATGTAACTTTCACAGAAGGAACCGGAAAATGCCAAGACAGGACGGCCTGGAGAAAGATCATTTCAGGCATCTAAACTCATAGAATGGGAACTGATAACGAAAGAAAAAAATGTCTATGTTTATGTATTTTGTCCTATTTAAAAATGCATATGTATGTGTGAGTGTTTCCATATGTGTTCATATATATGGATATGTATATTTGAAGCCCATACACGATTCAGACCCTCCGTTAGATTCATGCCTTATAAAATATTTGCACAATGTTTATGAAAATGTATTGTATCCCTTTGTATATAATGTGAAGATTAATGCATATATATATATGTGCGTGTGTGTGAAAGAATGTATGTGTGTGTATGTGTGTGTGTGTGGGGGGGGGTATCTGTGAGTATGCATGTATGAGTGTTACACACATGCACCACAATGTAATCTCTCTATTAAGATAACAAAGCCTTCTCATGTCAACGTCTCACGTTTTACACATTTAATTTACATATCATCAGTGGAACTGTCTAAACGCCTAAGTCAGCGATATATGGAATATGAGATTTAGCCTTCAAATGATCAAACACACACCTCTTTCCTCGAATCAATAGAAAGGCTTTAGTTTATAAACATAATCTAAAAACAAAAATTTCTGTTTTTCTTTCTGTTTTGAAACTCTAACCTCGTAAGTCAAGCAGTGGACTTATTTGTTAAGGTCTTTCGAAAAGTTCAACATTAGCCCTGCAAGTCCATTTTGTCCACAACTGAGTTATTTTTCTCTCCATTATCTACATCCTGAAGACTTAAGTAGATATTAAAATATAATCCAAAAAACGTGGCATAGTGTATACAACCCATCTTTGACGATCTAAAACAAGGTTTTTTGCTTCATCTGAAACAAATTATGTCTGGCTGACTTACGCTTTTAAACAGTTTCACTGACAATATTCACACCAATGAATGGAATGGGGTTTTTCTTCAATATTAAGCATTCTATCGTTTTAAAACTCACCAGGTTTAGCAGGCAGTTGAATATAACTATAACCTTCATTGAAGTGTCGATACCAAGAGTCAAGAGCTCCGACCTCAAGCATAAGATGAGGAAAGTGAGGTAAAGGGTCTAGAAATGATATTTAAAAAATTGTCACATGACGTGATAAATCGGTACATAAATAGTACAGAAATGACTATGTCAATTCAAATCCAATTCCATTTTTTTAAATGTAATCATCCCTGAAGGGCAATTATTCATATGCAGACAATAAAATTACCAAGCACAAAATCTAATATAACACCATTGACCTAAACCACTTTCTACATACACAGATTAAAAAAAAAAAAAAAAAAATTATATGAGACAAAGTGCTTCACAGCATGGGAGGGAGGGAGGGAGAGAGACAGGGAGAGAGAGAGAAAGGGAGAGAGGGAGAGAGAGGGAGAGAGAGGAAGAGAGGGAGGGAGAGAGTGAGAGGGAGAGAGAGAGAGGAAGGAAGGGAGGGAGGGAGGGAGAGAGAGAGAGGGAGGGAGGGAGGGAGAGAGGGAGGGGAGAGAGGGAGGGAGAGAGAGAGGAAGAGAGGGAGGGGGGAGGGAGAAGGAGAGGGAGAGAGAGAGAGAGGGGAAGGGAGAGAGAGAGAGAGAGAGAGAGAGGGAGGAAGGGAGGGAGAGAGAGAGAAAGAGAGAGAGAAAGAGAGTGAGAGAGAGAGAGAGAAGGACAGAGAGAGAGAGAGAGAGAGAGAGAGAGAGAGAGAGAGAGAGAGAGAAGAGAGAGAGAGAGAGAGAGAGAGAGAGAGAGAGAGAGAGAGAGAGAGAGAAAGAGAGAAAGAGAAAACGAGAAAGAGAGCATAAGAAGAAAATAATAATGAACCACTGCTAGAGAAACACATGCTTAAATATTTATGTAGGGTTATCATTTCTCTTAAATCTTATTTATTAGTCTGACGGCAGATGGAACGAAGGAGACAAAATTGAGCAAAGATCTTCGATATCTAAATAAATTTTCCTTTTTGACACTTAAAATTTGTACAGGATGAGTTCAAAAATGACTGGGTTAGCAAAAAAACTAGCAAAGTCCATTAATATGTAGGAGAGCCGGTAAACTTAGTTTCATTTTTTTCTTCAATTAAAAGAAAAATGTGTATGCATGTGTATGTGTGTGTGTGTGTGTGGTGTGTGTGTGTCTTATGTATCCAGTATTGTTCTATAGAGATAATGAAATCCTCTTATGTCTTATGAACTTGAGTTGTTTGCTTGTTTCTCTGAAGTAAACCCTGTCCATCTTTGCAAGTGGCGTTGGTGGCCGAGTAGTTAGGCTGCCGAGCTGCTGGGGATCATGAGATCCCGAGTTTGAATCCGGGCAAAGCCAGGCCCCACGTTGTGTTACTTGGGAAAGACACTTAAGACACTCAACCCAGGTGAAAATGAGTACAAGCACTAGCTTGGAAGTAAACACCTGCATCAGACTAGCATCCTGTCCAGGAGGTGATTTTCTATCACCTCTTCCGCTTCACGCTACAGAAACCGGGATAAGCTCCGGCTTTATGGGCTGTTATGGCCTTGAAGGAATTTTACAGTCAACTATGGTCATGATCCCAGGGCTACAAACTTGATAATGAGCCTTCGTGACATGAAAAAAGTGAAGATGTCTTACTTCAAAAACCAATAAAAAATATCTTAGACATTTTAATCAAGAACTTACCTTCATCCTTTCCACTTGTCAGGGACTTTTTGTAGATCAATTCAAAATGAAACGGATAACAAAAGTAGGCCTTTTGAGTCTGTTTGGATTATAATAATAATAATAATAATAATAATAATAATAATAATGATGATGATGATGATGATGATGATGATGATGATGATGATGATAAATAATAATAATAATGATAATATCAATAATGATAATCATAATGATAATCATAATGATATGATAATGATAATAATAATAATAATGATGATTATGATAATAATAGTAATACTACAACTAATACTTCTACTACTACTACTACTACTACTTCTACTACTACTACTACTACTACTACTACTACTACTACTACTACTACTACTACTACTACTACCACTACCACTATTACTACTACTACTACTACCACTACCACTACTACTACTACTACTAGTACTAGTACTACTACTACTACTACTACTACTACTACTACTACTACTACTACTACTACTACTGCTACTACTACTACTACTAATAATAATAATAATAATAATAATAATAATAATAACAACAAAAACAATAATGATAATAATAATAAGAAGAAGAAGAAGAATATGATGATGATGATGATGATGATGCTTTTATGATGATATTGATGATGATAATGCTGATGATGATGATGATATTGATGATGATAATAAATCAAATAATACTAATAATAATAACGCTGTGACTATTTGTAGTACTACTACCAATAGGCCAAAAGCCAGTTTTTCCCTATTCGTAGTACTAGTAGTAGTAGGCTTTATAGTTTATAGCCTATTGGTACTCATTGGTAGTACTTTAGTAGTAATAGTACTACAAATAGGGAGAGAAGGGTTTATAGCCTATTGGTAGTAATAGTAATAGTACTACAAATAGGGAGAAAAGGCTTTATAGCCTATTGGTAGTAGTAATAGTACTACAAATAGGGAGAGCTTAATAATAAATGACATCTTTATCATGCTTTCCAATAAACATATCTCAAAGTGCATCAACCAAAGTATCTAATGTCTAATTAGCAATATAGCTGTATACAAAATTACAGAAACAACAAGCCCAATTTTATTGTCTGTTTTGTGTGCATCATATTCTTCCATTTCTGTTTTTCCTTGTTTGTATTTTTGTCTTCATTTTTCCTTGCATTTGGCTATTTTTTTTATGAGGTGTGTTACAAGTTAACTGTGTGCAAGTTGACAGACACTGCTGGTAAGTCCATTGTTTTAGTCTAAAATAAGGGCTTGCCTTTTTCTTCTTATTTTTTTACCATTAGGAAGCACCAATAATTCGTTTAGATAGGATTATTATGGCACAAGAATCAATAGAAAGCCACATAATAACCATATGAGCATAATAATAATTATTATCCCTATTGGGTCTAGTTTTTGACACTTGCACACTGTGTATGTCTGTGAAAATAGATTAAAATACACAGCAATTTTTCTTTGATTTTCTAAAAACATCCAAAGTTAGACTTTGTGGTTTGTGACTTTCACCATCGATACATCTTTTGATTTGCTGTTTCCTCTTAATTCACCCTGAGATCACTTATGGGGTGAACACATACAATCCAACTCTTAAAAGACCATTGTTCATTCACTGATGAATATCCTTTCACTTTCATACCGTAGTGGGCCAAACCATCTCAATTGATTAGTTTCTATCTTAGTTTTTATGCCAACTGCTTTGGTTTGATCTCTTATTGTTGTGTTTCTGATTTTGTCTCTTTTAGTTTTCCCTACTACTCTTCTTAGATATTTCATTTCAGCTGCCTGTGCTCTACTGTATTCTCTACTGTCTAAGGTCCAGGTTTTGCTGCCATAGAGAGAGTAGGACAATAAACTGTATAGTATACTGCCATTTTGGTTTTTTATTGACAATTTTTGCTTACCAACAAATGTCTTTCCTAGATGGTTATATGTTGCACTTACCTTTGTGATTCTCTGGCTGATTTCTTCTCTTAGTTTTCCCTCTGAGTTAATCATTTACCCTAGGTAATTGTAGCTGTGAACTTGTTCTAAATTCTACCCTGCCCAGTTTTAGATTTTGTGTTTTAGCTTCCTAGTTACTAGCATTGTTTTGGTTTTCTTTGCGTTTACTCTCATTCCTCTTTTATTTAATTCATTGTTCATAATGTTGATATTCGAATGAAGGTCATTTTCTGATTTTCCAAACAGAACTTAAATCATCGGCAAATGAAAGCATTGATACATTTACTGGTTTGAGTTCCACATATTACATTCGTATTCTTCATTTTTGAGGATATTATTATTATGAATCCATAAATGTGATAAACATTATTAAGACTTAGATAACAACCCTGTCTTACTCCTATATCTACATCAAATTCTGCAGATATTTTCCAGCTTCTTCACTGCACATGTTGGTTTATTGTAAAATCTTTTAATGGCTTCTATTCAATTTTGTTCTACATTATGTTATTTTAAGGATTGCCATAGTTTGTCCCTCCTCACAGTGTCAAATGCCTTTTCTAAGTCAATAAAACACAGGTGCAAGTCAATATTTTCTTCAGGAATTTTTAATTATCTGTTTAATTGTAAATATTTGGTCTTATATTATTCTTCCTGGTCTAAATCCACTATTGTTGCTCTTCAATCTGATCCTCTACTCTTTCCTTAATCTCATTTCCAGTATCCTGGCATATACTTTTTCTTATTATTATGATATTATTATTAGTTTGAGCATTCCACAGTTGATCTTCTTCTTATGTATTATTATTACCTTATCCTTTTTCCATTATTGTTATTATTTGGACTTCCATATTGTTATTATATTGCATGTAGTAGTTTGTCTGCCTATTCCCTTGGTTTTTAATCATTTCTGGATAAACTTGATCTGCTTATTGGGCTTTTATGATTTTACTTTTATTATATTATTTGGATTATTATTAATATGTCTACATCTTCAGCTGTCTCCTCTGGATTACTTGTTAATCTTACCAATTGATCTTTACTCATTGTGTCATCGTTCTGGGGGGATTATGTAATTGGTGAAAATGCTTTCTCCCTGTTTCCATGATTTCATTTTTCATTATTTATCCTTTGGCATTATCATATTAATATTATTATTATTATTATTATTATCATCATCATCATCATCATCATCATCATCATTATTCATTATTATTATTATTATTATTATTATTATTATTATTATTATTATTATTATTATTATTATTATTATTATTATTATTATTATTATTATTATTATTATTATTATTATTATTATTATTATTATTATTATTATTATTATTATTATTATTATTATTATTTTTATTATTATTATTATTATTATTATGATTATGATTATTATTATTATTATTATTATTATTATTATTATTATTATTATTATTTATTATTATTATTATTATTATTATTAATTATTATTATTATTTTTATTATTACATACAAGACTGAGATGTAAAATCCTTTATTGTAGGGGAAACTGCAATGTAACAAAGCAAAGAATTTTTCACCTTATTTTCTGTCTTTGTAGTGCAACACTGCGTGACCCATGACATCTGCTGGCTTCTCTCCGCAGTCCAATCTTAAAGTAAATTTTTAAATCAGAAATTATGTGAATCGTCCATTTTGTTTCTTGCTTTCTGTTTTTTTTAGGACAGTTTTTTTCGATATACTTTTTTATTTTATAATACATACACTCAAACCTCGTTATACTACGAACTATTACCCCAGTGGTAGCCTGGCTTTTTATAAATGGAATGACGCTATAACAAAAACGCCCTTTTCAGTGTTACAATGAGGGAGATAATGAATACTTAACTAACCAATGGAATAAAAAAAAAAAAAAAAGATAACTGACAAGACAATGTAACCCTCTGCATGTGAGCAGGCTATTGTAGTATTAGATTGTAATACATGTAATAGGATCACCCGGCCTGTTTAGTCTAGGTTATGACATTGTTGTGAAGTATAATTCTCTCCACTCAATTGGACCCGATCATAGCCACACCTACCCCGCCAGGCTATTGTCAGGATGACATGATCTGGGCATACGCCGATGCCATTCTTCATACAGCTGATCTTAGTCTAAGCAGTGGACAAAAACGTTGTCTCCAAACCTTCAGTACTCTCATTCTAATAAAGAAGAAGCCTTGTCACTAGTGTCAGTGTCACTTTTGTAAATGTAAGAGTACTAAGAAGGTAGTGTGTGTTCAACTCCGTGACCTGTGACCAAGCCAAACTAGATTCCACTTCTACCCGCCTGCATCACTTCGGGGAAGGGGATAAGGATGCACGATGATGGTATAAAAGAGGTGTATTTTACAATAGTTAATAAGGAACGTTAATGCCAAATCATTGGTGGATGACAGTATAAAGAGTTGCATTTTACAATAGTTAAGAAGGAACATTAATGCCAAATCATTGGCGGATGGTGGTATAACAGGGTGGTTCATCGTTTTTGTATAGTATCAGATTCATACCATGATGAAAAACTGGCGGTTTAACGGGCAGCAGTATAACGAGGTTTGAGTGTACTTATATCACTAAATACATGAAGTGGTGGAACAAGTGGTAGATGGATTTTATCTTGCAAAAGAGTTATAAACAAAACAAAAAATCCCCAAAATATACAAACTACATAAAGAACTATTTCTTAAAACAGAAAACCAAAAACTAACAACAAAAACCAAAAAGAAAAAAAAACAATACATCTTCCATTTAAATATAAGAATCGACAATTTGACCTAAGGACAACAATTTAATGAACTCACTAAACCTTAATGCCCCCATGCTTCAATCTAACACAGATACTTTCGGAATGGGGATTTCTTTTCACTTAGGGAAAATCTGTTTAACGAAATGAAACATTACAATATATATATATATATATATCATATATAGGTCGAAAGTAGAACTTTTCCTTTATGAAAGTAGAACTCTTCCTTTATGAAAGTAGAACTCTTCCTTTATGAAAGTAGAACTCTTCCTTTATGAAAGTAGAACTCTTCCTTTATGAAAGTAGAACTCTTCCTTTATAGAGGGTACCCAGTAGTCCAGCGACGGTTGACAAAATTTCTTAAGATTTATTTCAGTAAAATTTACCCCCCCCCTGGTCCAGGTAGGTGGATTAATACCTAGTCCCGTCAGACTGATGATAAAAGGAGGTTCCGTATGCAGATCACAACGCTCCATGCATGTTAAAGATCCCTTGGCTGTTAACAAGACAATCAGGACAAAATTAAAAATCCTACCTCAAACCCCCAGAGATCACCTTAGTTGTGGATGTGGATAAATCAAATCAAATCAAATCAAAATCTTTTAAAGACAGTAGTCTACCCTTTGATGCTAACTGCAGTGATTGAACAAGTACAAGACAACTTCAAGATAGTGTTTTTAATTTTCTACAGAGTTGAGAGAAATGTCTGAACGTTTCCTTAAAGTTGACATGTTCACGAAAATATTTATATTGATAGAATAATTTTCTTAGTTTTTGACTATATGCGTATTTCCACCCATAACAATACTAACATATTCTGTAGTTCTTCTAATAGTTTGTAGAATTTATGACAGTCTGATTTTAAAGCCTGCCATGACTACACTATCAACTTCCCTTCCATTACAGTATGATTAACTAAAATTAGTCTTGTCACTCATGGCGTCGGTGGCCGAGTAGCTAAGCTGCCGGACTCGGGACCATGAGGTTTGTTGTGGAAATCCTAGCAAATCTAGATCTAATGTTGTGTTCCATGCGAAAGACACTAGTACACATTTTCGTATCAAGCACTAACTAGTGTCCTTCGCAGGAAGCGATTACATTATCAACTGGTCCACTTAGCGTTATAGAAACCGGGATAATTTTGAGCTCTATGGGCGTGATGATCTTGAAGGAACTTCTTTAATTACTAGTCTTGTTACTTCCTAATGTCTAATGTTGTGTCATAGGTCTAGGGTTGAATAAGATAAAAAGCCTGACAAACTTGTTAGGCAACCACACTCATATGTATATGTACATTATCATTTACTTTGTGAAAATGTAAACAAAAATGACATCCCTGATAACTTTAACACTCACAGTTTCTGTCCTGTCTGTGAAAAAAAAAACAAAACAAAACAAAAAAAAAAACAAAAATGAAAATGTATACTGTTTTTATCACACTTACTTTTTGGCAAATCTGTGAAAAGTTGTACGTATAAATTGTCCTTTTCAAAGTCTTGAGCTGACACTAGAAAAATAGGAAAAAGTAAGTTAACAACGATGTATTTTGATTTACTGTGCAATTAAACAGCAATAGTTTCAATGAAAGATACCAACTACACCCAGGGTGATATCAAGTATGAAACCATTCAAGGTACACCCTTTCAATAGCCATGTGGAAAGATTACCTGAAAATATGACAGCGAGCTGGCAATCTGAACAGGAAATAACAGACGTTTACAATATATGCTCGAAATGATGTCCATAAAGATTGTCATTCAAGTTTCCCCAAAAGGGAGAAATCAAGGGGATTGAGATCAGGACTGTGGGAAGCCAAGTTGTTCGGCATGAAGCGGCTGATCGCCCTCTCAGTGAAATGACCTGAGAGCCACTGTCTTACACAAATTGCTGTGTGTGGCATGGCACCATCTTGCTGACACTACTGACGTCCCATGTTAAGTTTCGTCTTAATCAGGGCGAGCCAAAATTTTTGCAAGAACATGAATGTATCTTTCAAATGTCGCCTTGACAACTCCCTTTTTATCCTCAAACCAACAAGACCACACCATGTTGGTTAGATCTAAATTATAACGTGAACTCAAAGCGGACAGAAGAATAGATCTACAGAACGTTTTCCGGTTGGCTAAAGTTACTTCAGTTCCAGGAGGTGCAAATCAGATGCAAAACAAAGTTATTGATATCTTCCCGAGTTTGAATTTTTTTGGGGTCACCGGTATAACCTGTTAAAAAAGGCGACTTGGGTGAATGGAAATTTTGCTCAAAGATGCTGAAAACGATAAAACTTTCCTTAATTTAGCATCACTTTCGGTAGAATATTTTTTTCAAATCTTGAGATCATTTAGAACCTACATGCAAAATATAGTTCATCTCAGTGGCCTGGCAACAAGGCGCAAAGAACAACTCCCTCAGGAATTATTTATATAGCATAGATATTGATATCATTCTGATGATAAAAGAAATAATACTGCAGCAGGCTGGTAACTAGGGAGAGAAATGAGAAATTGAAATCAAAGGCCTAATAGGTAGAACAGAGACAGTACAAGGACAAAAATATTCGGGCAGGATCGCCCTTCGTCAGTCACACAGAGACAATGGTACAATGACAGCTCTAATGGACGTGAGTGACACTTATGGCGCCAAAAGGTGGCCAATCATGTGATGACCCATCACGTAAATTCTGTGAACAAGCTTCATAACAATAGAAACCAAAACAACATAAACGATGACAAACAAAAACTTCATGACTGTCACATCCTTGTCAGACAATTTAAGCTAAAATCCTCCCCTCTCCGTTCATTTAAGGAAGGTGGATAGGAAGTACACTCTGTTCAAAACCATGAGATCTTGAAATAGGCAATAACCCACCACCACGTCTGACCCCCCATCCCCAACCCCAATTTCCCTATCCGCCATCTATACCTATGCAGTCCTTTTTCTTCCTGGCAAAAAAATAAAATTAAAAATAAAAATAAAAATATTTTAAAATAATCATCATACAACGGCCAATGCGGAAACTTACCGACTTCACCAAAAACGATGTACCGCAAAGAATCATCAGGAGGCTGTAAGAGAAACCAAATTTAAATTTCATCAATGCCCTTCCATCGTTAACACATTTAAACCAATGACAACAACATTAAGTGACAAAAACCGCAGTGAAGACAGAACGGACACAAAACGTTTCAGATATAACCCTTCATCTGACAACAAATGAGCAGATCCTACACACTCATTACTAGCACTCCATCTAGTTTCATTTTCACTAATGGTGTATTTATAGATTTTATGCTCAAACAAATTTTAAAAAAAAGTCTTTGGAACTTCATACGAAATATGAATTTGAGACATATTTCAAGGCGGTTTTCTGTCTGTTCAAGTCTAAACATTTTGTAAACAATGACTGATAACCCATTGGAATGTATGTGATTCCCTAAAACAAGGATATCTTCAGAAATTATCACTCAATTTTCATTAATCAAAAATGACTGCTATGTAAATAAATGGACAACCAGATAACACTTAAATGATAAGAAAAAGTTTTCTGAAAATAAGAGGATCATACGTGTACGTGATATTTGAAGGATTTTCTTTCTGTCTTGTCTCATAAGCCCATATGTTTATAAGCATTTTTCACAATGAAACTTCCATGATATTGTCATAAATTACCCATTATATATTCACCTCTGTTCATTCCTCTTTGATTTGATGTATACTATGTAAGTCTACACCCAATGGTTTTGCACCAGACAACGATTTGTGATGTCACCCAGGTTTCAAAATGAATGTTAAAAACGAATTACGTCTAGAGCCCATATTTAATTGTCTGCAAAGGGTTAATACCTTGTTCATGATAACTTTTGTTCAAATTACAGGATTGAAACAAGATGAGATGGCATGTCAACCTTAGGTTTTACTTCTTTATGACCTTAAAGACTTACCAATTCAAAGTCGTAGCCAACACAAGAATGAACAAAGTCATTATGCCGAGAATACATCTGAAGATATTTTAAAGAAAAGAAGAACCATCAATTTTAAATACAGATTAAAACTACATTCTACATACTTACCAACTAGAGCATATTATATTAACTAAAAATTTGAAGGAGAAAAAAAGATGTCTAAAAAATTATTTGTACTTTTATAATATGTAATAATTGCTTACAACAACAACAAAGAATGCAGTGGGAAATTTAAAAAATTGCAACACAACAAAGTGAATCTAACTGAGAAGCAATAAAAAACAAATTTCTTTTTTGAATAAAAAATTATTTCATTATTATTTTACTACTATTAATTATTATTGTTATTACTATTATCATTAATTGTTATTACTATTATCATTATTATTGTTTACTATCATTATTATCTATTATATTATTATTGTTATTACTGTTATCATTATTATTGTTACTACTATTATCATCATTACTAGCGCATGAGATTGCTAAGTTAACCGATTAAATTGTAAATCAAATTTTTGTGTAATCTTTTGTCTGCACCCTCGGGTTGAACAATAAATACATATTACACTATTGAATTCCACGTGAAAATTGTGTCTAACGCCACAAACTTTGGACAAAAATTGTGAGCGATATCCAAGCCCTGCGCGGTTATGAGAAACCAAAAGAATGATAATAATAATAAAAAGAAAAAAAAAAAATGAAAAAAAAACTTGACTTCTGGGGATTCAAACCCAGACCGATGAAATCATAATGCATCGCCCCTGGCCGTGCTACACATTATGCCATTGGGGCTCATGCACATCCAATGTTAAAATATCATGACTTCAAAGTCACTGCTGACGTACATCCTTTGTTTTGCTCATCCTATCTTCAATTCACTATGACATTAGCTCTAGATCTAGATATTCAGACTGAGATCTTTTGTTCAATGATGTTTCAATCGCTATATTTATACCGTATTCTGCAAACAGAATCTAGAGCTAGATCTACGCGGATCTGAAACTGGGTCATTTTGTCGGTCATGATTAAATTAAAGTCGCGCTAGAAAGAGGCTGAAATGGATCACATTTTTCCCCCTCATTGTAAATTTTGCAACTTTTAAAGTTAAATTGCTCACAAATAGGATTGGAATTTTAATCAGGATGGTTTGCGTACACTGTGCTATAACATTTTGCAACTATGGAATACATAATGGCAATATTTAAACCCCTACCTAGATCAGTAGTATTCTGCAAAAAAATAAGCATTGGATATAAACACATATGGCATTTTTTAAAATAATAGATTATTATTATTATTATTATTATTATTATTATTATTATTATTATTATTATTATTATTATTATTATTATTATTATTATTATTATTATTGTTGTTGTTATTGTTATTGTTGTTGTCGTTATTATTATTATTATTATTATTATCATCATCATTTTAATTATAATTATTATCCTTAATGTATCACAAGTGAAAAAAGGGTAAAATCAATGAAAATACCAGTATTCAAAACAAATTTCAACTCACCTCTCTATACATCTTGAGCTCTTTGTCAAGCTCTTGACTGTGGCAAAGAAATGAAATAAAAACAAAGAAATAAAAACAAACATTAATCAACTATAGGACTCACAGAGCAGTGGACAGGTTTAACTCATTACGGTTTAACTGGCCTAAAACGGCTACATGCTAGACAGCCCACTGTGTTTAGCCTGGCCATACCCGGGCGCCTGCCAACTGCTTCCCATTGTTCAAGATGGCCAAACCCGGCCATGGGTAACATCTTCTCTTTCAAGACTCAGATTGGCTTGGCAAACCTATTTTTGTCCCTTATTTTAAGTGCTGTTATTTCTAGAAAGCTAAATGGTCTGTCTAAGCCTCTTACTGACACTAAAGGTCATGATCCTAATGTAATAGCATCACTTTCCATGAAGCCCGTCATTGATGGTTATTTTAGGTACTATACTGCCTTTGTTTAAACACATACATTTCATCATTCAGCTTCAATCGTCTACGTTTATAATGTGTTTTCTGCATTTGTTTTTATTTTTATCATCAATTTTGTCGTAATGGACTTACAATAGTGACACGGAGAGACAAGACTCCTTTTCCTAACACCACCCATCAGAAGCACACGGGTAGCTTAGTAAATGTAAACACACCATGGCGATCTGGTTGGGGGAAATTAAATCTATGTCAGCGTCTCCGGTCAGGAAATCTGCACACTAATGAGTAAAACCAGCCAGAATAATTCAGAAGAACGCCCAAAATCAGGCAAAGGTAGAAAAGCTCTATTGCTGCCCTTATCATGCCACCCTGCATAAAGGACAATAAATAAGTACATAAGAAAACTGTAAGAAACTTAGGCAGGGAAAGAGGAGGAGGAGAAACAAGAGAGTAGTTAACTTTTGTCATAAAAGTCTGTCACAAAAATAAATTTGGAAATCATTTGATTTTATGAGTAACAGGTAAAGAATGTCTTTTACTTAAAAGAAATTGATGCTACTGCCACTAACATTGTTTACTTCTTTCGTTATAATATCTGATTACCATTTACCTAAATAAAATGATAGCAAAGTTGAATTTAGTCAATTTATAAAAGATGCTTCTTTTATAAGCAAAGAGTCAATAACACTTACCGATTCATATCTCGTGATATATTGTCAATTGTGTAATCAAAACCCTCTGAAAACAAAGTGAGAAGAATTATAAATTTTCTTTTCTACCACTGAGTAGTAAGTCTTGGACACATTTCTCTTCATACATGTTTTTAAAAACTCTGCATCCGACAGTTTTATATAAGAGCTCCCTTTAATCGGAAACAACTTAATACAAAATAACTTCTAAGAGCCCTATAATATCAGATCCAGCAAATGTCAAAAATATAACATTATCAAAAACATAGACAGGCAAAAAGAAGAAATTCTAATGTGCATACTTTTAAGAAACAAAATATAATTTTTTTGCACAAATTTTTCAAGTACAATAATTCATAACCGCCTTTATACATTTTGTCAATTGAAATTTGTTTTTCTTTTACATTTGATCTCCTTATGTGTTACACAGTCATTAAATAATGGAGTAGTGTGCCTATGTCCATTTTCGTGAAAAATGAGACAGAGAGATAATCCTAGGAAATAAAAGATAATCATGCTTGCTGAAAAATGTGAAAATGATATGATGAAAATACATCAAGTTTACAGTCGTTTGAAACTTGAAATCCCTAAAGCCAAGAGTGTCAAAGTTCATGGTTTTTAGCACTTTTTCTCTAAACGGTGCAATTGTGACTTAGGCACACTATTGAAATGACCCCTTCAATGTATTGATACAACTCACACACCTCGCGTTCTCAGAGTTTCAATGGTGTACGGCTTTTGACCACAGGTGAAATCTGGTCGAACAGACAGCACCCCATTTGCATCAATTTTAATTGTACACAGAATGTACTCATCAGACTCGTTTGGTAAGCTGACAACAAAGAAATACGTAGAAAACAAAAAAACATCATAGATTCATAGATCTCAAAAGCTAATGTCTAAGGTAATAATGCATATCATCATGCTCTCTATAAAGAGAAATTAATCTCTTATTTGTAAAAAAAACAAGAGACAGTACACCATTTCATACGTGAAAATTTTACTACCTTTTGTTAAAAGTGTGTTTTTCTTTCCTTTATTTTACAATTAAAGTCCCTTTCATTTATATATAAATTTGTCAAAAGCATTCATGAATATAAAGAAATAGTTTGAGAGAAAATGTCATAAAAGTAAAAGAAAAACTTTTATATATATATATATATATATATATCTATATATATATATATATATATATATATATATATATATATAAATATATATATATATATATATCTATATATATATATATATATATATATATAAATATATATATATAAAGCTAAATGTCTCTAACTTTGACCGTTTATAACTCATATTATATATACAACCTTCATATTTCACAGGTAGATTTCAAATAGCCTGCTCCAGGTTATTAGCTAAATCAACTCTAACTTTGACCGTTTTATAATTGATTGGAAACACAACCTTCATATTTCACAGGTAGATTTCAAATAGCCTGCTCCATTTGTTCTTAGCAAATCAACTCTTAGATCAAATAAGAATTTTAATTGATTGGAAAAGATTATTTTGCCTGTGATCCACAAAACTTTTTATTGTTCATCATCATCATTTGTGGCTTGCGTTATTCAACACGTTGCCGACCATCCCTCTCCATGTTGTCCTGTGTTCAGTGCTTCTTGTAAAATCCGAGTTGGTGGTGATATCGGACGTGTTTTGTCTTAACGCTGTTACGTATGTGATGCGTTGTCTGCCACGAGCTCTTGTCCCTTCTATGAATCCAGATGTTGTTAGTTTTTCTAATCAATCTTGTCTCCACACATGGCCAAAAAAATCTCATTTGCCTTGTCTTGATGTTCTTCATAAGTTATCTTTCTTTTCCAATTTTCACAAGAACTTCCATGCTTGTTATTTTTGCTGTCCAGGGGATCTTCAATATTCTTCTATATATCCACATTTCAAATGCTTCTAAAGTTTACGACATTGTGCATCTAAAGTCCACGTTTCATATGCATATCATAGTGTGGAAAAGACATATTGTCTGTGCTGTCTGTATTTTCGTGTCTGTTTTCAGTTTTAAATTGGAGACAACAGCCTTAATATTATGCAATGTTTGTTTTGCTATTGCTATCCTTTACCTTATTTCGGTGGTGTCTTTGCAGTTGTTTGTTATGATTTAAGCCAAAGTATTTAAATTGTGTTACTTGTTTTATAGTTTCTTCTCTACTTATTAAATTGAAGGACAGGTTATCATCTTGTTTACAAACTGCCATGCATTCTGTCTTTTTCACGTTCAGTAATAATCCTTGTGTCTCACTAAAGTCTACTAATTTATCTATTATTTGTTGGACATCATCTGGCATGTATGCCATTAACATATTAACATTATGCCATTTTATTGTTACTAGATATAATTTCTCCATTTCGGTCATTAGATAAAAAGCCTGCATAAATTCAGTATCACATACTAATTTGATCTACTAATCGTACTTGATATCACCTGTAACCGATTCAGTGGTTTTCTGAGTTAACTCCAGTCAAGGTTCAAGAAACCCAGTTTTTAAAATAATCATAATCAATTATGTATGGACATGCTTGCATATAAGATTTCATAATCTTAGCCTCACTGTATGAAAATATTGACCTCTTGAACACTAAAAACAAACTTTTACAATTTTAATCAAAGGACATGTCGATTTTAACAGAAATAATTCAGGTAAAACTAAACCCTTATTAGTTCATTTGAAGGATGTATCAATAACTATGATTTCAGGTAGAACCAAACTTTTTATTATTTCATTTGAAGAATACGTTGATTTTAAGAACAAGTATTTCAGGTAACACCAAACTATTGACAGACATACCCCCAAACTATTTGTAGTTGTAGTTTTAACATTTGTCTCCATACAAACTTGAAATGTTTCATTAGTTATTACAACAACAAAAATTCCACAAATAAATGAATACTATAAAATAAAAAGCAATAATGAGTAAGTTACAATCAACGACAAAATTTTAGCTTTCAAAGCAATCAAACAATGTAAATAAAACTTCTCAAGGGGAGGCAATGCATACCTCTCTGATGAACCTAGGTCAGCCATAATGTACATCACTTGAATAGGTGGGGCTTCTAAATGGCTTTTCAGTTGTATCTCCTCACTGGGGCTTTCATCAACGATCAAAGTCTTAGGTATGCTGCAGTGCTCTCTGAACAAAATGCGTAAAAACACTAATCATTATTACACTTAAGGAATATTTCCACAACAACAACAAAATGCGTAAAACACTAATCATTATTACATTTAGGAATATTTCCACAACAACAACAAAAATTTAGTAACAGAACCAGCAACAACTCCCTTTATATACCGTTCACAAAAAACAAAGTACATATTATTTCTATCTGACTTAAAATCATTTCTACGACTTATCTTTCATATTTCACATGAAGAGTGTTTTGTTTCCTTATTGTCAGTGACTTCTTTTTCAACACACTTTTTACTCTTATTCTGTTGCAGTCATTTAATCAAGATGTAGTGAGGCTTTCCTTTCATGACATTATCCCATTTGTACATGTATTTTTGTTTTTAGATAATGGTATGCGTTACATTTTGCAGACAGTAGAGACGAGATGATTTTCATCCTTTAGAATAGCGCTAAGCAGAGAGAAAGCATAGTTAGCATGGTTCAAATAGCGCTTTCTTTTCACGGTAAGGCGATGAGTACCGATGCAAAGATTGCGGGTTTGATTCTATCTGGTGCCCAAAGCTTTTTCCTGTTTATTTACATCGTCTTTGTTCCTGTGAAGCTTCAATATGTATTTCAAGTCCTTAATCCTCACGTTCTGTTTAAAAGTATGTTTGACGGCTTACTTCTCTCTGAGCTGTCTCCCTGCCATCCTCCGACATCGAACTTGGGCCATTTTTGAAGCCAAGACACTCGGTGCTCCGCCATAGTCGGTCATCAATTGTTCTCCCTGAAAAATAAAACAGATATGAATTATGATAGAATAGAGTGACACACAAAATGAAAGGATTTAAATGAACAATTGTATTTTGGAGCAAAGTATAAAATGAAGATGGATTTACAGTCTGACTGTTCATCGTTTACGAGTATCCTCCAGCAGGCAAGTTCAAGTTCATTCCTTCAAAGTAGAGAGCAGATAGTACAGCACAACACTCATATTAAAAAGGCCTACATAGTTACATATATATATAAGTAGATGTTCATAGAGGGAGGGGGAGAGAGAAGAGAGAGAGAGAGAGAGAGAGAGAGAGAGAGAGAGAGAGAGAGAGAGAGAGAGAAGACAGACAGACAGACAGACAGACAGACAGACAGACAGACAGACAGACAGAGAATGAGAGAGAGAAAATGAGAGAGAGAGAGAGAGAGAGAGAGAGAGAGAGAGAGAGAGAGAGAGAGAGAGAGAGAGAGAGAGAGAGAGGAGGGAGAGAGGGAGAGAGAGAGAGGGAAAGGAGACAGACAGACAGCGGAGACAAACAGACAGACAATATACATACATGTACACATATACACACATACAAACATACATACATATACCTTCATTCATACACACACACATCTGGACAGATGATGCATATCTTTGTCTCCTTCTTCATAATAACTGACCAACTCAATTCTTGAGTATTACTATCAGGCGCATATTTTGATTTAACCTAAAATATTAATCCAATTTTGGCTTTATAGTGATGTGTTTAATTCTGTTTTTTAGAAATCTTCAGTACTATTGCCAAGTTTTATGTCTGTTGGCAGTCCATTCCACAGCCTTACTGTACTAGGGTAAAATGAGTGCAGGTGACAATCAATGTTTGAAGATGGAACTATGTATGTTTGACAGCCTGATCTGGTTGTTCTTGAGTTAAGTTTAAGCTGATCTAATGGAATAAACAGTTGGCCATTTATAGCCTTAAAGAATTATTTTTTTCTGGTTTTATGTTCTTCTAAAGGTATCCATTGCAATTGATTCATGTTGGTTTTGGTATTTCCTTTAGTGTATGTATAATTAATAGTTACAATGTGGGTTGCATTCTTTTGTACTTTCTCAATTTCTTGTATGTAGGTCTGTTGATGTGGATCCCAGACAAAGCTACCATAATCTAAGAATGGTTTTATTAAAGCCTTGAAGCACCTCTCCTTTACATTTTGAGGACAGTTGTAAAGGTTTCTTCTAAGGAAGGCCAAAAGGCCATTTGTTTTTCTGCATAGTGCTCTATGTTGTTCTTTCGAATGCAATTTAGTGTCATTTTAACTCTCTCCTAGATATTGACAAACTGTTAGTTATTTTTAGTTTTTATTTCGTATGTTAATCTTGAGTTGACTATTTTTACTTTTTTTGCATATTTACAGTATCTGACATTTATCTGGGGAATCCATTTTTCACATACAAACATGGGGATACTTCCCACATATATACAAAATATTTACACACATACATGCAAACAAACAAATATGCATACATACATACATACATACATATACATACTATACATACATTCATACTTACAAACATACTTACAAACATACATACACACATACATACAAACAAACAAATATTCATTCATATATATACATTCATACATAAATATCCACATACATGCTTACATATATATATACGTTACATTACCACCTAAATGCACGGCACTTGGGAAGCAGAAAAAAATGGCATTTGGCGAAAGAGCATTTATGGGAAAATCAGTCAGGGCAAAACATTGATGGTGATCAATCTGGACAGACAAGGATAAAGATTCACAACTAGGTCATTTGTTTTAGAAGAGTTCTCAGTTTTGGGTGTAAAATTGAATGCGAGAAGTAGGGACACCTGGAAACCATTAAGGTCTTTAACACTTACATGATGTCAGGCGGGGTGACCATTGCTTGCTCTGAAGACCTGAAGGCACACTAGATATTGTCCAATGTGACACAGGAGACGGGGGGAACAATAAAACTGTCCACATGCAACATATGTCTGGTCAATTAAAGACGCCAAATTATTTTGTGTAACACGACATCAAGGAAAGTGCCATGGGTGGAGTCTGGAAGATTGTTCAACTCTAATTGCCTAGGGGCAAAGGTGAATTCAGTACAGTGGGTGGAGTTTGGAAGAGAAGACTGATCATCTTTCACTACAAAACAATGGATAGGTATTTGAAGGGTGGTGACAGGAGGGCCGAGACCAATGAATTACTGGTTTTTTAGAGTTAGACATCCACGAACACAGACTGTGATTTTTGGAACATGGAATGTTAGGGCAATAAATGGAAAAAGAGTTACAATTAGTTGAAGAAATGGAAAATTTCAAAGTAGACATTTTGGCTATTAAAGAAACAAAGAAAAAAGGACAATGAATAGAAAATTAGGACCAAATAATATTTCAATCTTCTCAGGAGTAGATGTCAAAAGATAGAGCTAGAGCAGGAGTAGGTCTCCTAGTACATAAAATGCATGAAAAGCTACTAGAAAGCTGGAAATTTATAAGCCCATATCTTTTAGTGGTAAATATTAAACCAAAAGGAAGAGAAAATAATTTATTAATAGCTTATGGACCAAACAAAGATGTCACTAAAGAAGAAAAAGATACCTTCGAAAACAATTTACAAATAGCTGCAGAGAATCTTAAACACAAACAGGAACTAATGCTTTTAGGAGATTTAAACGCTAGAGTAGGCAACAATATAGAAACATCAGGAGGAGTAATAGGTAAAGAAGGAGAGACAACAACTTCTCCAAATGGAGAGAGACTAATAGATTTTTACCTAAAGAATAACATGAAAATAGCAAACAATTTTTTCCTCATAAAGATATCCACAAATATACAAGAGTAAATGAAGACAGGTGTGAAAAGTCAATGATAGACTACATAATAGTTAGCAGCTCCCTTTTTTACAGTACATTGGATGCAAGAGTAAAAAGAGGAACATAGATTTAGTGATCATCACTTAGTGATTGCCAAAATGAGATTACTGACTGAAGAAAACAAACAGAAAAGGAAAAGAAGAAGAAAGCTACTAAACTCAAAATAGATGAACTAAATAAACCAATAGTAAAACAGATGTACCAATCTAGGATAAAAAGATTTATCAGTGAAAGACATATTGATCTGAATGATAGCACAATAGAAGAAAAGTGGCAAATGTATAAAGAAACACTCCTCAGTTGTACTGAAGAGGTCTGTGGTAGGAAACAAATTAAAGGAGATGAGGGAAAAGAACAGCTAAGTGAATAAAAGAACTATCGTCAAAGAGGAAGTTAAGAATAAAAAAGCAAAACAGGAACAATGGGAAGAGTTTGGACAAAGACTTTAAGAAAGCTATCAAGGAAATCAAAAGCTGTTCTGGGGGCGATGAAGAGTATGAGAAAGACCAAAGCATGCCCAATACGACAAATTAAGAATGCCAAAGGAGAAATAATGAAAGAAGACAGCCAAATCATGGAAACATGGAGAAAGCATTTCACCAATTACATAATCCCTCCAGAACGTATGAAACAATGAGTAAAGATCAATTGGTAAGATTAACAAGTAATTCAGAGGAGACAGCTGAAGATGTAGATATATCAATGGAAGAAATCCAAACAGCTATAAGAAAAGTGAAATTAGGAAAAGCCCCTGGAGCAGATCAAGTTTATTCAGAAATGGTTAAAACCCAAGGAGAGAGGCAGACAAACTGCTACATGCAATATGCCAACAAGCATGGAAGTCCAAACAGGTGCCAGACGACTGGAAAAAGGGAATGGTAGTACCAATACATAAGAAAGGATCAACTATGGTCAAACTATAGAGGGATATCACTACTTAGCGTACCAGGAAAAATGTATGCCAGGATTCTGGAAATGAAATTAAGGAAAAGAGTAGAGGATCAGATTGAAGAGCATCAGATTGGATTTAGACTAGGAAGAAGTGTACAAGACCACATATTTACAATTAGACAAATAATAGAAAAATTTCTTGAGAGAAACATGGACTTGCACCTGTGTTTTATTGACTTAGAAAAGGCATTTGACACTGTGAGGAGGAACGAACTATGGCATTCCTTAAAAGAACACAATGTAGAACAAAATTTAATAGAAGCCATTAAAATTTTTTACAATAAACCAACATGTGCAGTGAGAGTAGCTGGAAACATATCTGCAGAATTTGATGTAGATATAGGAGAAAGACAGGGTTGTTTCCTAAACCCTCTTTTGTTTATCACATTTATGGATTCAGTCACAAAGGCATCCTCAAAAATGAAGAAAATGAATGTAGATATGTGGAAGCTCAAACCAGTATATGTATCAATGCTTTCATTTGCCGATGATTTAGTTCTGTTTGGAAAATCAGAAAATGACCTTCAGTCGAATATCAACATTATGAACAATGAACTAAATAAAAGAGGAATGAGAGTAAATGCAAAGAAAACCAAAACAATGCTAGTAACTAGGGAAGTTAAAACACAAAATCTTAAATTGCGCAGGGAGAATTTAGAACAAGTTCAAAGCTACAATTACCTAGGAGTAATAATTAACTCAGAGGGAAAACTAAGAGAAGAAATCAGCCAGAGAATCAAAAAGGCAAGTGCAATTTGTAACCATCTAGGAAAAGCATTTGTAGGTAAAAGCAAGAATTGTCAACAAAAACCAAAATGGCAGTATAGAATACAGTTTATTGTCCTACTCTCCTTTATGCCAGCGAAACCTGGACCTTAGACAGTAGAGAATACAGTAGAGTACAGGCAGCTGAAATGAAATATCTAAGAAGAGTAGTAGGAAAACTAAAAGAGACAAAATCAGAAACACAACAATAAGAGATCAAACCAAAGCAGATGGCTTAAAAACTAAGATAGAAACGAATCAATTGAGATGATTTGGGCATGTAAACAGAATGCATGACAATAGAATAGCTAAATCAGTATACAGTGCTAAAGCTCAAGGTAAAAAACCAAAAGGCAGACCTCGGAGAAAGTGGGAAGAAGATATAATAAAGGCATTGAAGCATAGAAATTTAACTTTTTTGGAAGGAAACAGGAAATACCAGGACAGGGCATCATGGAGAAAGATCATCTCGGGTATCTAAACCCATACACCAAAAAGTAGAATGGGAACTGATAAAGAAAGAAAGAAAGAAAGTAGAGTTAGAAATAGTTACCTCTTTCTGGTTTGAAAAGTTGTCATTGTCAACATATGTGAAAATTAAATTTCTCTGCTTCTTTCTTGCCCTGAAGATGAAAGAACAAAAGAAAGTTGTATACTGAGATTGTGTTAAAGAAACATGGATCGATTCACAGACTTAACCAGGGTGAATGAAAGGCTTTTCAATGAACATGTAGGTTTCGTTAAAAACAATTTCTTTGAATTTTGGCACATAGAAATACACTCAAACAACATTTTTTTTACCCAAAAATTCATGGGATTAGTTAGATACATTCCTTTTCAAATCAAACATTTTTCGGACTTCGAGAAAGGTAATGTCAACGATACTGGTAGTGGCAAATGTGTTTTTTTGTAGTGTCTTGGCCAACACAGCATAGGCAACAACGAATGTCTTTGTGTGCATGCTTTGATTGTCCACACATTACATTTTCCTGAGGCAGGTAAGAAAAACAAGGAGAGAGAAAGAGAGAGACTGAGGAGGGTGGAAGGGGATAGTGAAGAGATTTTCTCAAGAAAAACATCTGATTGTTGGCATTGGTCTAAATTTTGGATATATGTGGTTGCCACTCAGGGTACAAGTGCAAGCTAAAAGCTTAAAGACTCACGGAAGAGAAGCAATATTGCTCTGGTACTTTCGGTCCAAAACTGTGACACAGTTCTCTTCCTTGCTGTACAGCTCAAATTCCCTCTGGGTGATGGAAAACAAAAATTAATCTTTATTTGTCTATTCAAGGCAATTTTTCATTTGACATGCTGCTTGGAAAATCGAAACATGGGATATACATATATTGGCACTGGAAATTGATTTTAATTCAAAAGATATATATAACGTCAAATGACATAATATTTGTACATTTTGTACTAAATGTGCCAACTCTTATATACAAACAAACACACAGAATACACAGGCAGGAATGATGATGATGGTGATGAGATGCAAATACAACGAGTGTGCATAAACGATTAAATACACTCATATATAACCTGTATACGACTACATGCATCCTTCACATGCATACTTACATATTATTGAATCTGACCACATAGACTCGTATATAGAGTTTTTATAAATACAAGTTTCAGTAAAGAATGTCATGAGAAGTAAAAAGCATAACATATTACATGCCCTCTTCATGAACATAACATCGTATAAATTGATTTTAAAATCTTTACATCTTAGGATAGCCCTATTTTTCCTTCTTAAAAACAAAGGGTTGATGATAATAAAATGTCATTTAACTCGCCGCAGTCAAAGGGTAGGGACTCAGTCGGATCCGTGTGCCGCACGATTTTGACCTATTTTCAATCAGGTCTAAATTCAATTTTTTAAATTTTATGACAATATTGAGGAATGGGATTTTTTTTTATGATAGAGGAAATTTTCAACATTACAATGATGTAAACATTTCTGATATTAGCGTTGAATCCAATTTATGGTTTCCGACTAAAATGAAACTTTTTTTATTATTATTATTATTTTTCACACAGTAACCTATATCAGGTAAATGCATATAAAAATTGAATCAGGAAATAGCAAAAAAGCATCCAATCGCAAACAAAGAGATGTATATAGGAAAGAAAGTTTTTAATTGTTCATAATATCAGTATTGTCATGGTGTCCAACAATTTATACATGAATAGACCTTCCCCCTATTTTCAAAAAGTTATTAACACAATCGAAACTCAATTGCCAGCAATGAAATAAAAAGCTACAGCAATGTCCATTGCAGTGACAATAGAAATTTGTTTTTAAATACAAGCAACAAGTTCCTTTTAAATTATATCTTATTTAATACCATCGCCTCAAATCTCAGATACTTTTTCACTCACGAGCCACGCAGATCACTAAGGTCAATGAAGAATGCCCTTCAATTTGCCATGCAGCTGCCATGAAAAAAGTTAGTGAACGCAGCTTCCAAAATTTTGTCCCCAGGGTGTGGAATAATCTCCCCAATGACATGAAATTATCACCATCTCTGGATGTTTTCAAGATGCGCTTGAAGACACATTTATTTAAAAAAGCATTTCATGTTTTTTTTTTGTTTTTGCTTTTTTTTTTTTAACAATGTAATTTTAAGTCAGTTTTGTATTCTTCTGTGAGGTTGTATGTATATGTGCGTAGTGAATAAGTACTGGTATTATTTTTTTCTTGTAATGTGCCCAGAGATATATGAGATGCTGAAGCAATATAAATGTGCATTATTATCATTGTTATCATTATTATTGATTACCTGACAAAAACTCTTTTCTTGCCATGAAATAATTAGTTCTTCATAATCTCTCGTCTTTCCTCTTGTCTGTTTCAGTGTTTTCAGCTCCATTCCACCTTCTGCTGAAGTCCCCCGGACGGAAGACGCCTGCGACATGTCATCGTTGGCAACAGCTGCTGACACTCTCTTCAAAGTTACCCTGTTAAAAGAAATAAAGAAAAGATAAAAGATAAAGACAAAGATGGATCTATTGTCCGCATCCCCGCCCAAGTGTGGGTTCACCAACTGTACATCATTTATTCCCCCAGCAGGCCATTTCATTCAAGCTCCCTCTCAACTCCGGGGGAGCATACAGTCCACAAACCTGTTAGACTTTTCGCACTTACACTCTGACAAGATCTTTCTCAACATACAGCTGGGTACCTTTCCTAAGAGTACAACGTTGTGGGGGAAAAAAACCCAACTGTATCAGCCGTGGGGATTAAATTAGTGTCTTTGTGATTACAGGCTCACAACGCTATGGTCCAGCTACAACGACTCATGTTCAGCTACAGCACTCATATTTGTTTTATTGTCTTTTTTCAATTTTGGAAGAAAAAAACCCCCTATCAAAAACGAACTGTTTTGTAACATGTTAACAACTCTACAAATCCACAATAGCATTTCCATCAAGTAAAAAAAAAAAAGGTAAAGTTCCTTGAAGGCCATTACAGCCCATAGAGCCAGAGTTTAACCCGGTTTCTGTAGCGTGAAGCGAAACAGGTGATTGTCATGAACTCCTAGACAGGATGCTAGTCTGACACAGGTTTTTACTCCAAACTAGCACTTGTACTCATTTGCACCTGGGCCGAGTGGGGAAAATGTGGTGTTAGGAGTGTCTTTCCTAAGGAAGACAATGTCTGACCGAGCTTTGCCAGGATTCAAACCCGGAACCTCATGATCCGAAGTCCAACAGCCTACTACCGATGTCATTTGCATAATGAGAATCCAGTCCAAATCCTTGTATTTGAAACACTAGTCTACCTCTTTATAAAACAAGATAAAAAATAAGTCAACATACATAAGATATGACCTAACTATATGATATTATCACAGCATATCGTGTTAGAGGCTAGATTTAGTCTTCTGACCTTTAAATGCCCTTAAATCTTAATACAATCATGGAGTTTAAAAATGATTGAACCTACAATAATCAAGTAGGACAATGCACATTCATTCATCATATAAATATTTTAAATTACAGAGCTCCATATCAATAGCATTTTAAAAGTATAAAAAGTTTTTGAATTTTGGTTTCGAACTGTATGATTGTATTTTTTACAAACAAATTTGATTTAAAGTTCTTTGGCAACAATACAATTTTTGGGCACACACATTATGTGAATCCTACACAAGAGTTTGAACTTTTCCTCAGTTCAGTCACAAAACAAACTGATTGAAGACAGATTTGAAGCACGGTTCAAACGGGCTTAGGGCAATCTCCACAACTTCTATTTAAAAAGTTATTGTTGAATTGAGGATATGATTCTGCACCATGACTACCATCAATTTAAGAGGCTTTCATCCTTACAATAGTTATAATACTAGAATTGTCCTGTCTTTAGAGAAAGAGAGAGAGAGAGAGAGAGAGAGAGAGAGAGAGAGAGAGAGAGAGAGAGAGAGAGAGAGAGAGAGAGAGAGAGATGGAGAAGAGAGATGGAGAAGGAATATATAATTCTTGATTCTAATTAACAGTATCCAATCCAATCCAGTTACTCACAGCTTCATGTGGATGAAGATAATCGTGATTGTATGGGTGAAATGGACAGACAGACATACTTAACCACGCTCAGAGTGATGTTATTGATTTTTTTTTCAAAATTGGTGGTATCATTTATATTCCTAAATTTTCAGGTAGAGAATTCCCCAACAAGATGGTGTTCGACATGAAGGAGTTCAGATGGACATTCACTCGTGAATGTGAAACAAGATATGTGTTTCTTTTCCTTGGGTTATTTTCGAGACAGTATTCCCCTGTAATGTATTTTGTGCACATATCCAGTAAACTACAATTAAGATCACACAAAAAAATACCAAACCATACAAACAGGAGCGCATCAATCCAACAGTTCCTTCTTAGCATTACATTTTTCTTAAGCTAGATCTTTTCATGTCAAAAAGATTTTTTTTTGTCTTCTTAATAAATTCATAGACAGTGTACGGTTGCTATTTTTGGGGCACAAAGCTGTTCTAAGCATGCATATTTCATAATGCTTATATAGAAATTATAACAGGGATTCGACACAGTCCCCATTGTAACCGAGATCCTCTTGTATCCAATGCCGTTCGCATTGTAAATGAGCTTCACTGTAATTTATTGTTGTATATATATAATATAATGCAATCCTTTTTTAATGGTTTTGGGGAAAAAATTAACTTAATTTTTTGAAAAGATCTCTCCTCCTCTGCTTAAAATATCAATAAATTATTTCCATTTTTAAATCCTGTAGCATAAATTTAAATATATTATACAGTAGATTATCTAAACGTCATGAAACCAAACCAAAATTCAAAATGTAACAAACACCCATAAGAAAACCCCAATCAAATTACATATTCTTGCTCTCTTAAGTTGCACCATAAATCCACATGTCCTTCAGATACATAAATAATATCAATGCAAGGTGTTTATATATATATCTTTATGCTTATAAAAAAACAGGGGAACTATATTTAAAATGAAAATGCATGACCTGACAGGTTTGCCTTTTCATTTCACACCATTCAGTGCCTCTGCTAATAAGAGATCAAGATCTAGATTATTTGAACTTGAGTTCATTAAAAACAGATATATATATATATATATATATATATATATATATATACAAGTAAAATCTAACATTACGGTGTACAATAATATACATAATTAGGTAATGCTGTATACTTGATTCGAAGATTTTTATTGGGTCGTTCGATCGGTAATACGCTGTTCCCAGTCGGGCTCATAATACGCGGCCATCTTGGAGGCAACATAAACATTACAGGATCGCGTTGAATGTTGTTGGTTTTGGTTCAGTTTTCTCAGCTATAAAATTTGGAAATAAATTAGGACTGAGAACATACTCCATCATGCGTTTTTGTGAGTCGTAAAATTGTGAATGAAAATCAAAACAGTATTTTTTGTGGGTATAAAAATTCTACATAATGTTTTTATTTTGAAGAACACTACAGAAATAGAGCTGGGATAATTCAGCACACGAGAAAAGGGTTGAAGTAAAACCAGAAACAGTCGACAGTTGTAAAATGGGGTCTATGCATCGTCCATAGCGGTCATAATAGGGCCTATTATCATATTAGATATAATCTCTCATTCGAATTCCCTTACTCAGCAGGGAGTTTGTGTCAGAGGAGAGAATACCACACATGTGCAGACTGTTCTGTAAACAGCCAATAGATCTTTAACGTCCATGTGGTGTTTTGACCCACTCACAGGACCTCCTTTTTAACATCCATCTCCGATGGACTGGTTGTCGATCCACCTACCTGGACAAGGGGGGGGGGGGTTAAGTGAAGGAAACAACAGAACAGAGACAGTGAGATAGTTGAAATCGGTACCATTCCCAAGCATTAGGCATACTCAGCCAGAGAAACAAAGAAAGAGAACGTCATAGGAATTTGAGGGAGACTGGGGAAGGTGGGGGTAAGAGAATAAGACAGAGAGGAAGAGGTTGAGAGCAACACACAACTTATCAGTCGGGGAAGTAAACATTTCCTTCCTGTCATAGTCTCCCGAAAAACACAGATCTCAGGAGTCAAAATAATTAAATGATTGCAGCAAGCATGATTGGCACCCTCCCCCCTCTCATATGCATTTACAACTGTCATCTTTGATCAGTTAATGATAAGTCCTGGTGGAAGTGAAGGAGTGAAAAAGTTAAATAATAATCCAATACTAATACAGTGTATTTTAAATTTGAATCGAAGCCATATTACATAGATCTATACAAATATTTTACTTATTTATTATGGTCCCTTTCCATGTTGCACCTTAAACTGACTGAGAATGGGGAGAGAGAGAGAGAGAGAGAGAGAGAGAGAGAGAGAGAGAGAGAGAGAGAGAGAGAGAGAGAGAGAGAGAGAGAGAGAGAGAGAGAGAGATGATATCAGTGATTAGCATACATTTCATTGCCCTTAACAATGACAAAATTATACTGACTTGTTCTCATAGTCATAAACACAATGTATACTTTACAATGTCCATGAAGGTTATATTGGGTTGTTTTGTTTTTTTTTAATAATAAGGGGGAACTGTGATGGACACATATGAAGCAATAGTACATGTAATGCTATCGTCAGCATAAGCCATGGTTAAGTATATGACTTGGCTGCAGATAAACAATGTCAACACCACTGCCACGTTACTTGGAAGAATGAATGTGGAAGTGACTCATATACCCCATTGACCTCTTTGCTATCTAATATAATGACATGACCCTGTCGTTAAGTTTATGTGCAAATTTCAAGCATTGTTCGACTGGTTCGATAGAATTTCTTAATTCTTAAATTTTATTCTTCAAGCTAAAGGAATTTTATTTCACTAGTCGTGGTGATAACTTATGCATTTATTTTCAAAAATCCAACTAAATATTTTAACTTGATAACAAGACAAAACGACTAAATGAATGGAGAACGACATCGATTCCGTCTTATTATGTTGAGCCATCTTTGAAATGGGGTGGGAAATGATAAAGAAAGGGAACTATTGATAGTTTACAGTCTCCTGGCACACTATATTAGTCGGGACCAACATAGGCATATTTATATATTACCTGCTACGCCTTGTAAAATGGCTAACGTCTAACTCTCCTGCACGGGTTGCTGGGTCTTTTTTTCTTTTTCTTTTTGTATTTGGGTTTTTTTTAAAGAAGAATGTCCGTGGCTTAGTACAATGTGTAAATATACTTCTTGAAAATATAATAAAATAAAGCTAATTGCAAGCAACATGTTCACATGAAAATAGATATCGTTTCAACGAAATTGCATAGATAAACATACAATTTTGATTGATACTTTTGTACAAACAAATGTAGCATGTGTAATGTGAAACCAGCAGTGATACCTTTCAACATGGCATGCATTTCTCATTCTGATGAGTGTAATATGCTACCTGATTTATATGTGGAAACAATCTCAAGGGAAATGAACATTTAAACACACCATCAATTATTTGATTTGATTAATTAGTCTCTCGCCGCATGTCTTTTATTTCACTTCAAATCCACTTTTGTTATACATGTACTTACACTAACGAAAATCCCAACTACAAAATAAGTCAATTATGGTAGATACCTTTGCAAGAATAGTGTGTATTAGACTCACACCGAGAGACCTGAAACACATACAAGAAACTGAGCTAAATAATAATTATATAATATTATACACCAATGGAAATGCCAAAACCAATATGAATCTGTTAAAAATGGCTACCTTTCGAAGAACATAGTGCCATATATTAAATAGATATTTTCTTTAAAGCTATAAAAGAGCAAATCCTTATCCCATGAATATCCTCATTGCCTTTTCACCCTCTACCAGGGTATATGCCATGAACAACAGACTTCCACTTATTCCTATCTTGGGAAACTCTTGATAAGTCCCTCCACAAAAGACTCCCTCTCTTCAAGTTTAAGTCATCCTCCACTAGCCTTCTTTAGATTAATCCTGGTCTTCCCCTAACCCTCTGCCCTCTGTGAACTCCACAGTCTTGTAGTATTTCTCTGAGGTTTTCTGAGGGTGTGTCCTATCCATTTCCATCTCCGCTGTCCTATTTTTTCTGCTCTTGGTTTCTGCGCTGTTTTTCTCCAGGGTGTTTCATTTTGGATTTTATCTGACCACTGAATCCGTAGTATTTTCCTAAGGTTAATGTTGACAAGTTCTGCAGTTTTCTACTCCATGTCTTAGAGGGGTTCCATGCCTCACATCCATATAACAATGCCGATTTGACATTGGAGTTTAAAGTCTAATCTTTGTTTTAGTGGTGATGATGCGGTCCTTCCAGATCTTATTTAAGTTCCTGAATGGTGTTCTTGATTTTCCTGTCTTGATATCTGCTGTTGCCCCCCCCTCCCACATTATCTACCAAGATAGGTAAACTTGTCTACTAATTCCAGAGGCATGATTGGTTCAGAGCTTGCTGTTTTCCCTTTATGTATCTTTGATTTTTCGGGATGTATTTTGAGGCCAATAGAATTGGATAATTCTGAAAGACTTGTGATTTTACCCTGCATCTGCTGGTGGTTGTGTGATGATAGTCTCATGAATATAAGAGCAACTATATCAGGCTGTCAAACATAATTAGCCTTTAGCCTACTTACTTACTTACTTACTGCCCTTTACGCCGAGTGGCATGTTTGACAGCAACGAAGCTTTTCCACTCATGTCCGTTTTTTGGGCCTTCTTCTGCATGGTGTTCCATGTCTGTTTCGATGCCTTCATTTCTCCCTCTACGGTTTTGCGCCATGTGATCTTCTGTTTTCCTCACTTTCTTCCGCCTTCAGTTTGTCCAGTGCGAGGCTGTTCTTGTAATGCTCTCTTGTTCTCTCCTGCATATTATTTATTATGTGCCTTGTCCACCTCCATCATCTTCTCATTATTAATGTATTTTCTACTTCTTCTTGGTCACATTGCTTAAGATTCGTTTGTTTGTAATTATTGATAGTGTTAAATAGATATTGATTCTTCTGAGCCAAGTTTTGATTATGGAATACAGATAGGTAATTTAGATCCTGGTCTGTCATTCTAAAGACGCTTTCCGATTTTAGTCTGAGCCATACAGTTGGGTGACGACAAGACAGCTTTCATACGATTTTAGTCTGAGCCATACAGTTGGGTGACGATAAGACAGCTTTCATACGATTTTGGTCTGAGCCATACAGTTGGGTGACGATAAGACAGTTTTCATACGATTTTGGTTTCGTCTTACGGCTATATGTTTGAGATTTCAAGATATTATTGAGCATTTTTAAGGCGTTTCATGCTTTGTTAAGTCGATTCTGGACATCCCTATTTGCTACTCTGTCATAAACACATGCAGAAATAATATATCCTTTGTGAATTAATTCATTGTTGGAAGGTCTTTCAGGTAAGCTTGTATGAATGTAAGGTTCGTCACATTCAAGGTCAATACTTCTGATTTTTTTCTAGATAATATTATCATTATTCAGACCTATCGGTTGAGTAAAATAACTGAGGGCAGAAGTCTTCTCCTGCATAATATTATTATGTTGATGGCTGTGAGATAGCAGTGCCAGATAATCGGCAAAATCCAAGTCTTCCAGTGTTGAGAAGAGTCCATTTATGCATCTATCTTTGCCTGAGTCCATTTATGTTTCTATCTTTGCCTGAGTCCATTTATGTTTCTATCTTTGCCTGAGTCCATTTATGTTTCTATCTTTGTCTGAGTCCATTTATGTTTCTATCTTTGCCTGAGTCCATTTATGCTTCTATCTTTGCCTGAGTCCATTTATGCTTCTATCTTTGTCTGAGTCCATTTATGCTTCTATCTTTGCCTGAGTCCATTTATGCTTCTATCTTTGTCTGAGCCCATTTTGCTTCTATCTTTGTCTGAGTCCATTTATGCTTCTATCTTTGCCTGAGTCCATTTATGCTTCTATCTTTGTCTGAGTCCATTTATGCTTCTATCTTTGTCTGAGTCCATTTATGCTTCTATCTTTGTCTGAGTCATTTATGCTTCTATCTTTGTCTGAGTCCATTTATGCTTCTATCTTTGTCTGAGTCCATTTATGCTTCTATCTTTGTCTGAGTCCATTTATGCTCTATCTTTGTCTTTCATGGCTTGTCGCATTTTGATGGCAAGTTTGGAGCGCTGACAATACACAGCTTTGTCTCACCCGCGTCTCAACTTCAAAACTGTAGTTACTGTTTCCCACCTTGCAAATGAAGTTGGAATAAAAACTTGATGATAATGATAATAATAATAATAATAATAATAATAATAATAATAATAATAATAATAATAATAATAATAATAATAATAATAATAATAATAATAATAATAATAATAATAATAATAATAATTCAATTTATATACTGCACGGTGCTCAGGGCGCTTTACAATAGGAAATGACAATAAAACTTTACACAATCAAATATTACAATTTTACAAATAATGAAAGCAATTATTTAGTTTGTATAATATGAATATATGATACAGATACAAAGAATAGTTTACTTTTAGAAAGCACGTGTATATAATTCAGTTTTAAGACTGCATTAAAAGATCAAATGAAGAGCTGGTGCTGATTTTGAAACTGGTGTTGTTCCATAAGATTGGGGCATAGAATGAAAATGACTTATAATGGATTTTTAAAAATCCTGTTTGCTTTTAGGAGCATGGCCTCGCGTGACATTAAAGTACGGCCTTGCGTATAAGGAATTAATACTTCTTTGATGAACAGGGGAGAGACATATCGTTTAGGGACATGTGTACATAACACAGAACTCTGAATTCAATAGGAAACTTTAACTGGCAACTAGTAAAGACTATTTAGAACAGGTGACATGTGATCAGATGACTTGATTAATGTTGTTAATCTGGCAGCCCTGTTTTGAACTTATGAGAACTATTTGTTGAGGGATCGTACATTCGTAATGTTCGCCATAAGCTCTTCCGTGAAAGCTGTCGAAGGCCTTCTCAAAGTCGAATAAGTTTACATGTCTTTATCCTTCTGTGCCGTGTTCGATGATGTTTTTTAGTGGAAATATCTGGTCAATACAACCTCTTCCTTTCCTAAATCCTGCCAGCTCTGTTCCAAGTAGTTGGTCAGCTGCGTGGGGGATTCGGTAGTCCAGAGGCAAGGTGTCTGCCTCTCAACCAAAACGTAATAGCGAGGCCCGCCAATGGTTGAAAATGTTCTCGTTTCTTCGAGTAAAATCTACCCCCCTGATCCAGGTTGGTGGATTGACACCTAGTACCATCGGAGATGGACGGTAAAAAGGAGGTCCCGTGTGCAGATCACAACGTTCTGTGCACGTTAATGATCCCTTGACTGTTTACAGGGAAGTCTGGGTAAAATTAAGAATCCTATCAACAACCCCGAGCTCCCCTTAGTTGTGGATGTGGGTAAATAAAATAAAAGAACATTTTAAAAAGTTAACTACGTCTGAAAGTTATTGTGCATGTATTATGACTTTGGCTAATGTTTTGCTTGAAATTGATAGTAGGGTTATTCCGCACTAGTTATTACATTCCTTAGTGGGCCATTCTTTAGAATTTCTACCATTATTCCTTCTGTCCAATCAGTTTGGGATTTCTACCATTATTCGTTCTGTCCAATCAGTTTGGAATTTCTACCATTATTCCTTCTGTTCAATCAGTTTGAAATTCCTACCATTATTCCTTCTGTCCATTCAGTTTGGAATTTCTACCATTATTCCTTCTGTCTAATCAGTTTGGGATTTTTCTTTCCTTCCCATACGCCGGTAAATAAGAGTGGTTGTAATAATAATGTTTTAACTGCAAGGTATGGGGTCTGCTTTGAACATATCTGCATTGCGGCTATCCTGACTATGAGCTTTCCTATAATTGTTCAGTTTTAATAGCTGCTATAATCTCTGCTTCGATTGGTTGGTCGTTCAATACAAAAAAAAAATGTCTAGATTAACTTCTGCTTCTGTTGTTGGTGGTCTATTCAGGACTTTGCTGAAGTGGTCTGGCCATCGTGCATCTTGTTCTGCTTCTGGTCGTGAGGAGTTTTTATTGTTTGTCTGTAACTGGTAAATTGGTATGTACCTCTAAAAAAATAGAGTTCCTTCAAGACCATTACGGCCTATAAAGCCGGAGTTTATCCCAGTTGCAATAGCGGGAACCGGAACAGATGATAGTAATCACCTCCCGGCCAGGACGCTAGTCTCAGGCAGGATTTTACTCCCAAGCTAATGCTTGTACCCATTTGTACCTGGGCAGAGTGAGGAAATGCATGTTAAATGTCCTTCCCAAGGAACACAACATTGGATCTAGCTTTGCAAGGATTCGAACTCGTTGCCTTATGTTACCTCATGATCCCCACTCCGGCAGCCTAGCCACTGGGTCACCGACGTCACTTTTTGCTCTGTATATACCACAAAACCCAGTTTAGTGATCTTGTACACATTTCCTTCTTCCCCGTTTTGTTTTGCTTTGTTGGGGTGTCTTTTGTTGTTGTGCTGATTCTTCACTTTCTTTTGTCTGCTCTTGTTTTCCGTTTAACTTCTTGGTTCATCTCCATGTATACATGTTATTGTATTTTATATCTTTCATTTTTTGCTCTTTCCAATTTT
>JAXRKP010000458.1:165000-167500 GCA_037039925.1 Doris montereyensis
TTCATTTATTTACTACGGTCGTTTGGTAGAAGCAAAGCCGAGAAGTCTTCATGGCTGCCTTCCTTCGTATAAATAATTCAAGACTCAAATGGCAGGAGTAAAGGTATAAAAACTGTTGCCATAATTCTAGATAGGCCATTGTTGATTCCACATCGATTCTCTAACTCCATATGTGCAATTTGACGTTTGAAATCATTGTCGTTCCTGAGATTCGCTCAGTCTTGCTCGTGAAATAGTCTATTTTATTATTATATGATTCAATCATTTTTCCTGTGCTTTCTATCTACTGACCCTCCAAACAAAAAGAAGCCGGGAAAATATTAATAAAATCAAAACCATGCAAGATTTTAAGATGAAACCTGGTACCTTCTTTTAATAGCCATGCGGAATGATTACCTGAAAATATGGCGTCAAACTGGCAATCTAAACGAGAAATAACAGACATTATGATTTACAAAAAGATGCTCAATTGGTGTATTCTCGTAAAACGCAATTTTGAGCAAGAGTAAAAACAATGCAGTACCTGGTAACAATGATCTAAAGGAATTTGCTGTATCTCATCTGAAATTGTGGTTTTCAGTTCTGTTACGTTTGGAAGGTCATCATGTAAAGATTGTCCTTCCAAGTATCCCCAAAGGTAGAAATCAAGGGGATTTTCATCAGACTGTGGGAAGCCCAAATGTTGGGCATGAAGCGGCTGATCGCCCTCTTGGTGAAATGACCTGAGAGCTACTGTCTTACAAACACAAATTGCTGTGTGTGGCATGGCACCATCTTGCTGAAACCGCTGACATCCCATGTTAACTATCTTCTTTTATTGGTGAGCCAAAGCTTTTCAAGAACATGAATGTTATCTTTCAAATGTCACTGTGACAGTGCTCGCTTTTTATCCTCAAACTAATAAAACAACACCATGTTGCTTTAATCTAAATTATAACAGCAACTCAAAGCGGACATCAGTAAATCTACATGCTTTCCAGTTGGCCAAAGTTACTTGTTTAGCTCAAAGTTATTGATATTTTTCCCTGTTCTTATTTTCTTGGGTCACTGTATCATTTGTATGCTGTTGAACACAATCCAACAAATAGCAAAATAGTCATTGCTAACCATTACTTAAGTCAGGGGTAATAGAGAAAGCAATATATTAATTATAGAAAAATTGCAATTTAGTAATTATTCAATGAAGAGATGAATATTGAAGTACCATGATACATTTTAGAATGGGAATCAAATGCTCTATTAGAAAGGACTTTCATAATCGGGGTACCACCCAAGGGACATAATAAAGAGAGCTTATTTTGAAGGGGTGAGATAAAAAGAAATCAGAGATTGTGTGACGGTGTTGCAACAACAGATGGAACTGAAGACTAATGACAACGGCCAGAACACGAGTAGTTCAATGAGTGAGTGAGACGCAGTGACGATAAATTGACTGATTTGACGAACACGAGCAGTTCAAATGTAACAATGACAAGATCAAGACGTTGATTGGACTGAGACTGAAACCAATCATGTAGTTGGATGAAGCATTGGACTATGGAGATGATGTTGTTACCGAAAAGTGCGGGTGTCTCGTTTATAAATTATATATTTGAGCATTTTTCGTAAACGTTTTACCAGTGCATGTTACCTAATTTGCTTAAAAAAGTAGTTTGTGTATAATTCAGATTGATTGACGTTATGTAAATGACAATAAATTGTTGGGAAATTTTATGTGTGGTACAATATACTTAATAACTTACAAAGAGAAAGAGAAGACCAATGGGTGAAATTTTGTTAAAGGATAAAAAAATTCCACTGAAAGAAAGTTTTTGTGTTCTTTCCCTTTCATATTCATGAATCCCTATCACGTGTGCAGTCTATTTAAAGTAACAAGTATTATAAAAATTGTTATAATGGATAATGCGAGTAAATGGGGAAAAAAGTCTTATCAACCATCCCTTACCCGTACCCTGCTCCCTTAACCTGAAACAAAAGCTCCCTGTGCGACCCCTTCTACCCCTTATCTATAAGGAAGAGAAATTAATTTATTAATAGCTTATGGACCAAACGAAAATGCCACCAAGAGGAAGTTAGAAAAGCAAAATAGGAACAGTGAGAAGAGTTTGGACAAAGACTTTAAGAAAGCTATTAAGGAATTCAAAAGCTGTTCTGGGAGCAACGAAGGGCATGAGAAAGACCAAAGCATGCCCAATACGACAAATTAAGAATGCCAAAGGAGAAATAGTGAAAGGACACAGTGAAATCATGGAAACGTGGAGGAAGTATTTTCAACAATTACATAATCCCTCCAGAACATATGAAACAAGGAGTACAGATCAATTATTAAGAGTAACAAGTAATCGAGATGAGACAGCTGAAGATGTAGATATCTCAATGGAAGAAATCCAAACAACTATAAGAAAAGGGAAATTAGGAAAAGCCCCAGGAGCAGATCAAGTTTATCCAGAAATGATTAAAAACCAAGGGAGAGAGGCAGACAAACTACTACATGCAATAT
>JAXRKP010000458.1:172500-215000 GCA_037039925.1 Doris montereyensis
GTAGTTTTGGTGATGTCTATGACGTAGTCTTGGTGATGTCCGTGAAGTAGTTTTGGTGATGTCTATGACGTAGTCTTGGTGATGTCCGTGAAGTAGTTTTGGTGATGTCTATGACGTAGTCTTGGTGATGTCCGTGAAGTAGTTTTGGTGATGTCTATGACGGAGTCTTGGTGATGTCTATGACGTAGTCTTGGTGATGTCCGTGAAGTAGTTTTGGTGATGTCTATGACGTAGTCTTGGTGATATCCGTGAAGTAGTTTTGGTGATGTGTTTTTGTTGTTGTGGCTAGATTTTCTTTGTGCTGTTATTACGGTTGCACTCGCACTTGGGCGGAGGGGTTGGCTCTTCTTTATTTTTGTCAGTTTTATCTCTTCTTGTTTTTATATTTTAATTGTGTAGTTACATCCGAGGTCGGATCCGAGCCTTGTATTCTAAATGAAATGTGTGGTGGGAAGTTGATGTGTGTTACTAGAAGGTCTTACTTCTGTCCTATAGTATCACTCTTCCACATGCTTCTTTTTCATCTCGCTGTTTCCTTCTTAGTTTACCCTGAAATCGCCCCATGAGGTGGACGTGGGTAAGTTTCAATGAAACATACCGATCCTGCCACCCCTCACAATTGCTCTGAAGCCTTGGGCGGCTAGCGGCCGCTAATGATGAGGCTTTCTTCTTTCCTTTCACATGTCTTCTGTCATCTGGCTGTTTTCTTTCAAATAATTTATCTTGAGGTCACCGCATTTGGGGTTCGGGGTAAATCGGAGCGAAGTAGAGCTTTCTGTGCATTCATCACAGAGAGGGGGGAGGAGGGGAAGAGAGAGAGAGAGAGGAGAGAGGAGAGAGAGAGAGAGAGGAGGAGAGAGAGAGAGAGAGAGAGAGAGAGAGAGAGAGAGAGAGAGAGAGAGAGAGAGAGAGAGAGAGATTATCAATGCAATGTTGTCGGAGATATGTATATCCGCTCACCGGCAGACGTATTAGTTATTATCAGCAGTGATCTATAATAATTCTCGTGACATCACCGCTTCTTGCTTGTCACATGGGTCGTTGATGTCTGCACGCACGCTCGCTCCTGTGTGTGTGTGTGTGTGTGTGTGTGAGTCGGTGAGTGTATGCTTGCGCTTGTTGAGCGCTCGTCGTGTTGCGCGCGCGCGCACCGTGTGTGCGTATGTGTGTGTGTGTGTGTGTTTATGTTTGCTCTCGTGGCGCCGTCGTGTTTGTTAAGACAGGGCGGGGGATGAGTCGAGTCTACGTGGTGAGTCGCCGGGCTAAATATATCTAATATATTAGGGGTCTCAGCGGTGAGGTGGTGATCTGATCGTGTATGTAAATGACCTGCCGCCCTCTGCTGCAGCTGTATCGGCTCGGTGCCACCACCACGACCGAGGGTGAGGAAGACGAAGAAGAAGCGACCGTCATCGCCGCACGGATTTCCAACCAACTCATTTTGCGTCAACGTCTTTCGCTCGGGCCTGAGAAATTCACACATTCAGACAGACAGACAGACACACACCACACAAACACACACTCTCTCTCTCTCTCACTCTCTCTCTCTCTCTCTCTCTCTCTCTCTCTCTCTCTCTCTCTCTCTCTCTCTCTCTCTCTCGCACGTACACACTCAAACACACACTCACACCATCACTCCCTTCTTCCTCTCCTCCTCCTTCTCTCGTCTCGTCGTCGTCGGCTCCACAGCCTTGTAGCTGTTGTTTTCTCTCTCCCTCAACGAGTCGCGCCATTGTTTTTGTGGACGGAGGCTGGGTGTTTGTGTTTGTTTGATTTATAATTTTATTGATCACGATTTTCAAAACACGGACTCGCTCGGCAGTTGTTGGTGCGGTGGTGGTGGTGGTAAAGCAGAAGGCACATTACATCTATAGTACTTACACAAGGAGCCATTGATTGAACGGGTTATTCTGGCAGTGCGAGTGGATTGAAGCCGGTCTTTAAATCCCTCCTCACCTGTGTTAGATTGTAATAGCGTTTTGAAGACAGCCGATGACCGGCGTATCTCTGGGGTTGGGGCCAAGCGATGTTCAGTGGTCAGCCTATTATTGCTGCTGGCGCGGCCGCCACCCCGGCTGTCGTTTCAACGCACAGCTCCTGGGATTCTAGGTTAACAGATTTCTCCAGCTCAACAACACCAGCAGCAGCAGCAACAACAACAGCAGCAACAACAACATCAACGGCAGCATCAACGCAGCAGCAGCAACAGTTGGTGTGGAAGAGGTACCCGGTGTTTTGTAGTTAAAGGCCTCGTCCAAGATTTCCTTCTGAATCTGATTCTTCTTATCATAATCATCAATAATTGTTGTGGTTGTTATTATTATTATTATTATTATTATTATTTGTTCTGTTTGTTTGTTATTATTCTTACCTAGTCATTGTTATTTCTTTCAGACAGTGATTATATCTACATTTCTCCTTTAAAATAGTTTCAAGAACTCGTTTTTGATTTGTGGTGTGGAGAATTAAAAACATTTTTTTCCATCTGTGGGGGGAGTGGGGGTATGACCCACGACCTTTGATTAAGGGATCGACACCTTATCTCTGTCCCCCCCATCTTTCATTCATAACCACTGCAACAATTTATGCTGCTGGTTTAGAGATACATACACAAAAAAAACGGCCCCGCTATCACTGTCAGGCCAAAAGGGCAAATATATATATATTATATTTCATTTCAATTTCAATCATCTTTATTGATCCTTTAAAAAAGGAAATTATACTTGTGTGTTATCACAGTTTCCGTTTGAAAAATAAAAGAATACATCAATGCATTCAAATTAAAAACAAATTTAACTTAGTTAATCATTAACTGTTTAGATTTTAGGAGAAGTATACAAAAGTTCAAAGGTGGGTAAATAAATAGTGCGGTGAAACAATATACATAAAAAAATTATTTTTATTTTTAAATATAGATTAATTATAGACAAATCAGTTTAGCTTCATACACATTCATTAACTTATCGTTAATCATTCATTCACCATCCATCAATTTACATTTCTTAAACATTGTGCTTTCAAAGTAAGGTGTATGGTCAAACTTTCTTATGACGCTTGGAAAGAAAAGATCTAAAATATCTCTTAGTGCGGGATTTTAAATGTATAAGTCAACCGCTTCTACTTCTTGTTTTGGGTATGGAGAAAAGAGGGTGGGTGTTGTCTTCAAGCAACTCTGAGTTTGATCTTGCATTGAATCTCATATAAATCTTCAAAGTTCTCCGGCTCTACATCATTTACTATGTGTTTCAGTGTCCTATTAAATTGCTTCTTTTCTCTATCTCTTGTATTTCCTCCCCATGCAGTTATATCACAGTTTCTGTAGTGTTCAGTGGAACGGATGATACAATAGCAGAGTCTGTCTGTCACTGGCTCTCTCTCTCTCTCACATGGACAGGTGCAATCACAATAACAACAACATGTCCAGTCCAAAGACACAATTTGGGCCATGTCAGATTGTAAACATTCACTTGTAGATCACAATCCCTACTGGTCGACTGGAGGGTCAGAAAAATTGCACGAAATGTACGATAAGAAAACATGCCATGAGTTAGATCTTTTTAATAGAATTTCACAAGGGGGACGAAGAAAAACACAAACCAAAGTTCATTGTTTATGCTCCATGTTATTGACTATTGACTTACTTGGCTTTTTAAAATGGCCTTCCGCTGAAAGAGTCATTTGACTTTTCCGCCTGGGCTGCTTTGTATATTGTTGCTGTGATGTGCTTCCATTCCTGTCTGTTTTGTGCAATGTTGTGTATATATCTTCAAGCTTTTGTAGTGTCTTGAATTGTAGTTTCATTTTGAGGTCTTGTCTGAAGGTTGTCCCAAGCGTTGTTGTTGGGCTAACTCGTCTTTTTATAGTGTGCTCTTTGAAGAAGTTAATCATGGATTTGTTACTTGATGTATTTTTATTTTGCCTGAGGATGTGTCCGAATAATCGCCATCTGTTCTGTAAAACTGACTGATAAAGGTGTTTCATTTGTGTACTTATAGAGAGATTCGTTTGATATCTTTGTTTGATATCATGAATAGTTCTCAAATTGTTTTCTGTTGACTTTTAGACACATTTGAATACAGTTTCTTCTTGTGTGTAAGTGGACATTTTGTTTGAAGACATAATGTATGAAGTTCTTGGTTGCAATACAATTGATCTGCGATTATTTATGGTATATTTTTGTTGAGATTTTTGTTTTTCATTATATTTAATGTCACAAGGGTTGGTAGATGATCGTAAAGGGATTTTTTTACATGCTTTTTTTTATGATGAACAAGGAAAATATAAAAACTGGTAAAAGTAATAGAGAACGACAGTATGTGTACTACTGTTTTGTAAAAAGAGGAAGTCCTTTTTTTTGTTTTAAAAGCCCTAAAATGTGTTCAATGTCTCTTTCTTTCTTTTTTTTTTTTCTCCAGAGGCCTTCCTGGTCAGGCGCTTGATGCCAATTCCCGTTCAAGAGGTCAAGCCGACCTCTGTCCCCCCCTCATGGAATGCCCAGAGCCAGCCATTACTACCCACCAACGTCCCACAACCCATCCACGTTGTACGGCATATATCCTCGTGATCATTATACTCAACACCAAGTAAAGTGATATTTTTTACTTTGCATATATATATAATGTATGAGATATTTTATTTTCAAAGGAATGTGAATTACAAGTACATATATGGGTCCTCTGAAAACAGGTACCAAAAATGTGAATTGGGGTGGGGGGGGGGGGGATCCTTTATATCCAAACAACATACATAAAAGTAAAGTAAAAATCTTACCTGGTAACAGTTTTACTTAAGAGAAGATAGTTTATAAAATACATATCGTCCTTAATGGCCAGAAATGTGTTGCGTCCAAAAAAGTCTGAAGATACCTTTGAAAATTGAAGTGATCATAACAAAAGTGTGGAAGAATAAAAAAAGATATTTATAAATAATATATTTTGGAATCCTTGCATGTAGATTCTTTCACCTATTTAGGCGGTATCTTTATTAAAGAAAAAGAAGCCGTAGAAGATGTTAATTAAGACAAGAGTTGGAAATGCAAAGAGCAGTATTCTCACAATTTTTTAAAAAAAGTAAGAAAAGTGGTAAAATCAAGATCCGACAGAAAGATAAGATTTTTCAACTCAAATGTCACATCTTTCATATGGAGCAGAGACTTGGAAGACCACTTCAGGGATGATGAAGAAACTTCAATATTTTGCCAATGGATGTTTTAGAAGGATTTTGGGTATTAAGGGGAGACGCTACTTTCAAAACACTTTTAGTCAGATACACTCATTTACCAATAGCCATGTTTGGCTCTGAAACATGGACCATAAGGAGAGAGGAAATGAATGCTCTCTTGGTATACTTGCAATGCCTAAGGGCTATCCTTGGCGATACTAAGCACGATAGGTTTAGAAACACGCACATACGCGACACACACATGAACAAAACAATCAATGATGTGGTGGTGAATAGAAGACTTCGTTGGTTCAGGCATGTTGTCAGGGGTAACGCACAAACAAGGATGAATGCCAGCTATAAGCTAGATTTCTTTTGTTTGTTTTCTTCAATCAGCAATCTCATTTTGGCAATCACTAGGTGATGATCACTAAATATTTCTGCTCCTCTGTTTACTCTTGCTAGCTATTATGTAGTCTATCATTGATTTTTCACACCTGTCTTCATACTCTTGTATATTTGTAGATATCTTTATGAGGCAAAAATGTGTTTGCTATTTTCATATTACTCTTTAGGCAACAATCTATTAGTCTCTCTCCATTTGGTGAAGTTGTTGTCTCTCCTTCTTTACCTATTACTCCTGACATTTCTATATTGCTGCCTACTCTAGAGTTTAAATCTCCTAAAACCATTAGTTCCTGTTTGCAGCTATTTGTAAATCGTTTTTCGAAGATATCTTTTTCTTCTTTAGTGGCGTCTTAGTTTGGTCCATAAGCTATTAATAATTTAATTTCTCGTCCTTTTAGTTTAATATTTACCTCTAATAGCCGTGGGTTTATAAATTTCCAACTTTCTAGTAGCTTTTCATGCCTTTTATGCACGAGGAGGCGTACTCCTGCTCTAGCTCTATCTTTGACATCTACCCCTGAGAAGATTGAAATATTATTTGGTCCTACATTTTCATGCCTTGTCTTTTTTCTTTTTTTCTGTAATAGCCAAAATGTCTACTTTGAAATTTTCCATTTTTTCAACTAATTCTAAGTCTTTTCCATTTATTGCCCTAACATTCCATGTTCCAAAATTACAGTCCGTGTTCGTTTCCATTTTCGTCGTTGAAAGGTCAAGCCGGGTATATTGCATTTATTTCTCTGAATCAGTTTGGTTTTGGATAAGCAGGGGATTAGTCCACTGTACCCTAGGTAGGTGGTGGGGCTGCCACCTTGAGGCCCCCTACCAGGCCTTGTTATTTTCTGTCAGGGTTAACTTCCTTAACCTTTGGTCAGTTAAGACCGGCCTGCAAGGCAGCAGGTTGTTTTCTGTCAGGGTTAATTCCCTTAGCCTTTGGTCAGTCTTGACTGACCTGCAAAGCACCAGGAGACCCGTGGAGGGTGCTTTACAGATTTAAAAATCATTTAAAATTATCATTCACATTCAATAACATGACAAATCTGTGTTTTAAAACTGATCAGATCAACTCTCTAAAATATATAATATGAATAACATGATATTTATAATGAAATACAAATTATTTAGTGTGCTCAAGATTCAATGAGCGAGAAGTGATATGTTATGTGTACGCCTGTAAGAATCGGGGAAAAATCCTCAGTTGCTTCTCGAAATATGCCTCGAAAAATGCAGGCTGTGGGAGAGGCGTAAATTGAGTGAAAAGATGGCACTGAAGAAACCCTACAAAAAACAAGGCATATTATATATATAATATATAACATTTTGTCTCTTGTCTCTCTTGCTCCACCTAGGCTGACAGGGATTTCCGTGAAAGGGTGCCAACCAGTGATTATCCAGCATATCCGCGCCGGCGCTTGTCGTTGTTGCCTGATCATCACCATCATCACTCGGCGGCAATGGACAGAGACAGGTATATGGATGACGCTTCTTCTTCTTTCTTAATTGTTTGACATATAGCTGTGGTGTAAATAGCTCTATACATTTAAATTTGTATTGTTACGAAGGTACGAATGGAGCAAACAATGCACTCTAGATCTAGATGTTGACGGAGACAATCTAGTAACACCAAGGTTCGATTAATAATTATAACAAAGCTATTTATTATACTCACAGTCGATAATCAATCAATGGGTGAAGCAAGCACAAATGTATTCAATATGGTCTGGTACAAACGAGATGGAATCAAGCTCTACAATTTTTGTTCTCTCTCTTAATCATCGGTAACCCGTGACTATTTATAGTTAAAATTAGTAACATATTTCTAAAACGGAAATTTCCACAGCATTGTAAACATTTCGATACAGTTTGGCCCAGTTCTACAAAAAATTCTCTCGCCTTCCAGACATAAGAATCGATACGAAGGCACACCAAAACGATTACGTCACAAACTCAATAGGGCTTTCTTCGCACACTAAAATTGACTACGTCATAGGTTTCAACTTTACTAGGTGAATTCCCTACAAAACTAAAAGTAACTATGTTACATATATGAGGTGGTGAGATGCAAAAACGGCTATGCACCATTTTTGCATCTCAGAATTTGAATGAATAGTCCTCTGATGATGAAATCAATTTTGTTTAAAATTGGCTATATCCTATCATATACTCCAAACATTCGGTTTACTTCAAAATACGGTTTATCCGATATTGTTTCTGGTCAAAACTCAACATATATCCTAAGAGAGTCGATCGGGAATGGTTATTTAGTCACATGAATGCTGTTATTCAAAGTGGCGACTAGGTCCCCATTGAGGTTTTAAACACCTTTAATGGCCTCAAGGACACTCTCATCAACAAACAAGGCTAAAAGTCAAAAGAAATATCCATTAAGATGGACAAGAAAAGCTGGCGAAGGTCACTCATTACTCAATTTTAGACAATTTTAGGATGTCTCTGGTTTTACAACACCAAAAACTGGTCGTGGATATGTCTGGTTTTGCACCTGGGTTGAACAATTAAACGTTAATTTCATAAACAATCATTTCACAGATTTTCTTTTTATTAATGCACACACAGGATTTATACAAGCAGTAATCAATGTGTACATATCAAATTGATTATTTAGAACTTAAGGAAGAAAATTTTTTCTTCTCTGTCTTTTTTGTGTGCACGTCTTCTTTCAACTATATTTGCATGCATATTGTAAAACACCATTATCTTGATTATTGTCAATTAATTTGATGTGGCTGTCTATTGTCATTGTCCACTGTTTTGTGTGTGTGTGTATGTGTGTGTGCGAGAGAGACAGACAGACAGAGACAGAATATTGCTGAATTGACGATAGGAAAATTGAGTCGGATGACTTTGATGGACTGTTAGCGTATTGGTTAGACTATTTCGAACAGTTGAGTGTTCGGTTATCGAAGCATACACTCTCTATATTATGAAGGTAATGACATAAGATAATATGAAAGCCCCATAGCAACAAATACGAGGAACAGACGGGGAAAAATCCTGGCCACCATGGGTATCGAACCCGCCATCTGTGCGCCGGGCACCCATCTCCTCTCCATGAAAAAAAACCCGTGCTACACGTAGTTAGCTCGGTTGGTAGCACGCTTTCTTTTTCATGGCGAGGCGATAGGTGCCGATGCTGAGATCGCGGGTTTGATCCCCATGGTGGGCAGGATTTTTTTCTGTCTATTCCTTGTATTTGTCTCTCGTCTTTGTTCCTATGGGGCTTTCATATTATCTTATGTCATTACCTTCACTTCTGACATGCCCCTTGCCTCACTGTATGTCTTTCTCTATGTTATGGTAGCTTGTTCCAAAATAAGGTGTTTGGATCCGGAATCCCGGGTTACGGATTATCGGTAACAAATAAAGAAGAAAAAAATCCGTCCCAGCTCATCTCTTTGGATTATCGAGACATCCAGATTATCGAAGTCTGGACTATCAAGATGTGACTGTATATTATCATTATGGTTGTTATCAATCTATGTAATTTGAATCATATCATATTATTTAAGAAATGATCATTTGCCTGTGAAATGTTATGAAATTGTGACTAAAACAAATTACTCAAAAAGGACTAATAAAATTATCTTATCTTATCTTATCTTGTCTTGTCTTATCCCTTTTGGATATATTGGTTTTAGCATTTCACCTGACTCCTCATTCGGTCTCTTCTCCTCAGGGCTGTGAATGAAGGCTACGGTTCTCGTTTTGGACAAGACAACTTGTCTGTGGTCACTGGTCTCCCAACATCTGGAGGCCCTGGCTCTTCTCACCACGTGGAATTGGGGCCCTCGGCCATCAAGCGAGCCCGGCCCGATTTGACTCAGCCGCTTCATGTTGACACCGAAGTTAAAAGGGTAAATTTATGCAAAGCTACTGTAATGTTAGTTATCTTCTTCTATGTAGTGTGTGAACATAAATAGATAATTTTCCTCTTTTTTCTCCCTGCGATCTTTGCATATGGTGAATTGGGTAATTTGCAGTGTAACAAATCATCATCATGTTTTTATCTCATGCATTAGCATAGCTGCCAACCAGTACGTAAAATGTATTTAGTACTATTTTTGGCTTTTAGTCCGTAAGTGTATTTACCTTGAAAGGTAATAATATGAATGTTAGCTATTTTTTGTTGTTAAGGAAACTAAGTTAACGGCAGAGACATACAGTGTTTGGATGAAATTTTGGAGATGCCATTCTGAGTTTGCAAAATTATCGTCGCATTGCGCCAGAAAGGGCTGCTATCGCGAAATTTGTATTATTTACCTTAAAAGGGGTTAATTCAAATTGAATAATAAGTTTTTTCAGGAATGTTACGGGCTTTTGGGCAAGTTGGAATTAGTGTGCGGTCAAAGTCTGCTTTTCGATTTTGAAAAGGTTGGCAGCTATGTATCAGTTTTCGGTTGTTTATTTTGTTGTTTTTGCATCAAGCAAGCTGTTTCTTCTTTTTTTCTCCCTCTTTCTTTTGAACCAAAATAATTTTTGTATCCACTTTTGTAGGAGCCAGCATACACGCCTCAAGTTGAAGCCATTTCACCTCCCGCAACGAAAGGGCTGCGCGAAGAGCTGTTGGCGAACATTGACAGAGTTGATCGGGAAGTGAACACCGTGGAACACCAGATTGCTATATTACAAAAAAACAGGTATGTATTCTTTTTTATTTGTAAATAATAATCATAATAATAATAATAATAATAATAATAATAATAATAATAATAATAATAATAATACATTATTCATCCCACAAGGGGAATTTTGGTTACAGACATGTAAAAATCAAATGAATATACATGTAGTACATTGACAGAACAATTAACTACATCAGTTGTTGGTGAATACACACACATATACATATAATACATTACATATGTGCACACAATGTAGAATATACTCAATATCTAAATAAAGGGCCTCACAGTGGTTTTAAAAAAAGTTAAATGATGTGCAGTACGAGACCGATACATGATTTGATTTTGATCTGCTTGAATCGGAGAACGATTATAACTGATCATATAGTGAAACACAAACATGTTATCCGATTCAATCAAATCGAAATCAAATCATGTATCGGTCTCGTGCTGCACATCATTTTGAGTCCTGGAGATGGGGAAATTTGATTTTGCATTGAAAATACGATTTTATCGGTTTGGATACTCCCACTGGATGGGACCGGGTGTTTTGAATGGGGTTTTTTTCTGGTTGTTGGCATTGACGACAATTTCGTAAACAGCTCTAATGGTGCGCGGTTGGCGGTTGACAGTTAAGCAGCTTGTATGGCCCAGGTAATTGAGGCCACTCCTCATGATTTACTGCGTTTGTACAGTCGGAACATTATCGCGATAAGGTGTTCTTTCTTTTGGGTTTTGAGAAAATGTCAGCTACGTGAAGAAGTCAGCTACGTAAAGAGGTCAGCTACATAAAGAGGTCAGCTACTTAAAGAAGTCAGCTATGTAAAGAAGTCAGCTACGTAAAGAGGTCAGCTACTCTTAGGCATGATAATTAAAGCGGATACGATCTGTTACACAGGATAAAGCGGCCTGTCAAGCAGACCAGCCTTTTATGCGGAGACCACTGTACTTCACTACTTGCATTGTTTTGCTCTAATTATGTTTGTTTTGATTTTTCTTAATATATGTACCACTGTCATCTTGTGTGAATTCTTCCCATACCTGAATCATTCCTTGTTGACAGAAAGTGGTCTCTAATCATTTTATCTCTTTTTTTTTTTCGTTTCTCTCATACTGATTGAAAAAAGTTGCATGTAAATGCACTGCATTCAAATAAAACAAACAATTCCAGGGCTTTTTGGTGGGCAGATGATGGGGGCTGCTGGTAGGTCTTGCTTCTTTCATTCCACTCTTTCACATAGCTCATCATGCTATTTCCTCTCAATTGACCCTGAGATACCTGTATATATGGTGTAAGGGGGACATTTCAGTCAATCATTCAAACCAGGGCTCTTTGTATTCCAGAGATTTTTGTTTTATCTAACATTTGATTTGGTTTTCTTTTTTTTTTCTTTGTCTCCTCCAAATGTTTAAAGTCTGAACTCCTGGAGCTTCAGGCTTAAACCCCAAGAAGAGAAGTCGTCTGACCAAGACTTGCCATGGGAACCCAAACATCAAAGCTTAGCCCAGATCATCTATGCTGAAAACAGGGTGTGTGTCTTTGATTTGATTTGATTTACCCACATCCACAGCTAAGATGATCCCTGGGTTTTTTGGTAGGGTTTTAATTTTGCCCGGACTGCCCTGTAAACAGCCAAGGGATTTTTAACTTGCACAGAGTGTTGGGATCTGCACATGGGACCTCCTTGTTATCCTCCGTCTCCGACAGGACTAGGTGTCGATCCATCTACCTGGACAAGAGGGGTAGATTTACAAAAAAAGAAACTCGAGAAAATTTGTCAACCGTTGGCGGGGGGGTTGAACTTACTACCCTCTGGTTGACAGGCAGACACCTTGCCTCTGGACTACCTAGTCCCCTTGGGTATGCGTCAATAACAAGTTCTTTGTTCTTTAATTGGTGGAACTGTTCAATGGTTCTAAAATAATCGTTTTCAAAGTGATGTTTTTCTTACTCAATCCTCGATCTGGGATTCCATCTTGTTTGTTGACTGGGCCAAGGGATTTTTTTTTTTACCTGTTCACAGGTCAGAAAGGGATGAGACAAATTTGAGTCAATTGTTATGAAGGGATCGACTTTCATTCTGTGTGTCGTTAAGTCGTTCAACAGATTCCCCCCCCCCCCAGAGCAAAGAGGAGTTTTATTCGGGTAATGTCGACGCTAGGCCTGGAGGGTAGCCAATGTCATGCTGATGCCATAGGTACTAGGATTGAATGATTGATGATCAGATGCAAGGGTTGGAATTGTTTCGCAGTAATGGTAAAGTTAGTTCCACACATGACGAGAACCAGGAGTAGAGTCCAGATTCATTCCAGGCATTATGGTATAGTGTCGTCGTTTGCCACTGCTGTCCACACCGCCTGTACTTTTGCAGAGTCTTGACTAGGACTAGACTTAGCTACCCGTTTAGCTGATGGGTTGACAGGAGGGCCAGAAAAAGTTTGCCGCGGCTGGAGATCGAACTTGGGCCTCCTACCGACTGAGCTACTGGAAAGCAAAAATGACATTGTTCTAACATAGGCACTTAATTTAGTCAAATTTATTATATTAGTCTGACTAGTATAATTCTTTACTCGTTTGTATTATTATATTAAAAATGTTGATCATATTCTTCAACTTCTTTTTGTTGTTATTGATTTAAATGTTATATATCATATCATGTTAGAGGTTAGATAGGTGATTTGACGTTTAAATGCCCCATAAATTTTAATACAATCATGGAGTTTTAAAAATGATTGAACCTACAATAATCAATCAGGCACATTCATTCATCATACAAATATTAAAAATTATAGAGCTCCATATCAATGGCGTTTTTAAAAGAATTAATGCTTTTTGAATTATTATTTTTGAACTGTAAACTGTTGCATGATGTTATGACTGTTCTTATAATTAAAAACAAGGATGTCTAAAATGCAGTTGACATAGAAATATACTTTCTTTGCCTTCAGAAAAAGGCAGAATCATCCCATAAGACGTTTGACAAGCTGGGTCCTAAAATTGAACTGGTGAGAACGTTTCCTCGGCTAATACAACTAATTGTGATTTGTAAACAATTTAGACAAGACAAACCCTTATTCCTCAAAGTCGTATTGTATAATTCAAATCTTTATTAGAGAACTCCGTAGAAATATGAGAAGAATTTGACAAGTGTAAATCAAGTGTAAAGATCACTCTTTGTAGCTGTACGTTTTTGATTAATCAACTGGTTGTACGTTTTGATTAATCAACTGGCTGTACCTTTTTTGATTAATCAACTGGTTGTACGTTTTTGATTACTCAATTGGCTGTACGCTTTTGATTAATCAACTGGTTGTACGTTTTTGATTACTCAATTGGCTGTACGCTTTGATTACTCAACTGGCTGTACGTTTTTGAGTAATCAATTGTTGTACGATTTTGATTAATCAATTGATTGTGCATTTTTGATTAATCGATTGATTGTACATTTTTGATTAATCAATTGTACGATTTCTGATTCGATTGGTTGTACGTTTTTTGATTAATCAATAGGTTGATTTCTTTTGTGCGTTTAATTTTTTGTTCAGGTATTTAAGAATTGTCTGAAAATGTGTCTTGTTCTGTCAAGGGCTGATAGCGTATCTGATTACAGAACTTGAAAAAGAAAACAAGATTTTCACGTACAATTCATATATTATAACCACTTTCTGAATCTAAATTTTTTTAAAAATTCAAAGATTTGTTTGAAGATTTTAAGGAACGTTGGTTTTCTGATGAATTTCAGCGCAAGATTTTGTTTTACAATTTTGATTCTTTGCCTCATCCTCAGCCTTTGTACCACCAACCATCTGACACGACTATTTATCATGAAAACATCAAGAAGTAAGTTTTCAAAATGGTTTTGATCTGGGAGTCTTTGCGTTATTATTTTATATGCCATGTAGTTTGTTTTTGTTTGTGTTGCTTTCCTAGCAGTGTTTTTAGCATCACTCAGAAGAAAGAAAGGGAGAAGAAGAAAAAACCCCTACGGAAACAAGACTTGAAATATTTATGGCGTGTTCTCGTCAAGAAGAGACATGAATAAAAGGAGCTTATTGTCAATGTAACGGAGGGTGAAAGTTCCAGCATTTTTTTAACAGCAAGGTGATCCATCTGGCATTTAAAAACTCTATCAACCTTTGAAACGACTGTAGCTCAGTCGATGCCTTTGAGGTGCCAGTAGCTCAGTCGGTAAAGCGTCCCGACTACCACCCAGGAGGCCCGAGGTTGATTCCCAGTCCGGGCAAATTTTATTATAAGCAAAACGTTGAGTTGACTCTGGCAGGCTTTTCGAAAACATTGAACTGATTTGCGGGCGAAAATGGGTGTGGTCACTTTCAGCTCTGGAATGTCCGTGACAATTATTGGTTTTAGTCATTTGCTTGCAGTTTTTCCTCTTTCTGAAAAGAATTTTTCAGATTGTTTACACATTACCTTACAGTTTCCTCTTTTTGTTCTGTAGGTGGTTTTGCGAGAGCTTCTGGTAGGTCCTGTTCCTTTCTTTTCATTTATATACATCTGTCTTGTCATCTGGCTATTTCCTCTCCCGACATTCTTGGTGTATCTTTCTATTATAGTGAACAGAATTATAAATTTCAATTGCAAAACATATTCCTCTTTTTCTTACAGGCATAAAGAGTTCAGAGGTCGCCTCATTCTGCACATGAAAAGACGCCACCAGGCACGGAGGATCAGGGTAGGCTTGATTTTTTTTTTCTTTCTTTTTCTCTCCTGGAAAATTCCTGATGTGAACATGTTGTCGTCTTTTAAAATAAAATTAAAATTCTGTACCATTTTTATCTCAGAACTGAATTACAGTGTGACAACAGGTGTAAAAAACAAGGGACATCAAATTTACAATTTACAGCCTAAATATTCCACTTTTCCGTGAAGGAAACTGATTTTGTGATTGCTGTCTCTTTGTTTTATTCATATTTTTTTGCATTCATTAATAGAAGTATCTAATTCTTCTTCTTTGTTCATTTTCAGGAACGCTATTTGACTGAAAGATATGATCAGTTGATGCAGTTCTGGCTTAAGAAAACCGAAAAAGTTGAAAACAATGCAAAGCGCAAGTGAGCAATTGTGATACTCTTTGAGGAAGATTTTTCCTTTCTGTGTTTTTAGATATATGCAGACAATTTACATTCAGATCTTTAAAGAAAACAAAAATAGTGATTTCAACAAAAATTGAAGTTTGTATCTATTACAATTGCTAGTCTTATAGATTTTCATGCTGTTCATCAAAGTTTCCTTTTGATAGAAATACAAAAGTTTCTTCAAGGCTATTACTGGCCATAGAGCCGGACATTGTCCCAGTTGCTATAGCGTAAAGCAGAGCATGGGATATTGCATGGCGTTGTTGACAGGATGTCAGTCTGTCACAGGTTTCATTCCCCAGTTAATGCTGACATCCATTTTCACCTGGATTGTGTACATGTTTTTCTGAAGGAGCACAAAATATCCACGACTTAGCATAACCAGTTTTCGAACCCAGCAGCTCAAAATCTCAAGTCTGGTAGCCTAACCATTAAGCCAACTATGCCACATTTTCTTTCAGTGATAAGTTCTAAAATTGTTATCATAGATGACACTAGATGTATTTTTATTTGTACCCCCCTTCCGCTGACATGTAGATTTACTTTTTTCTTTTTCAAGTAAATCAAACTATGTCTATTAACTCCTATTTAATAAGGTGTTGTTGGTCGCTGAATGGATAGGCTGCCGTACTGTTGATCATATTTACAATCCTGGCAAAGCTAGGCCTGACATTGTGTTCCTTGGTAAATACACGTAACGTGCATTTTTCCCTACTCGACCCAGGTGTAAATGGTTGCAAGCACTAGCTTGGGAGTAAAAATCTGTGTCAGATTGGTGCTCGGTCCAGGAGGTGGTTACTATCACCTGTTCCGCTTCACACTATAGAAACCTCGATAAGCTCGGCTCTGATGTCCTCAATGCTGTTGTTTTTTGTTACCTATTCAATATACATGCATTTTCTTTCAGTGCTCACCTTGTAACTCAAGTTTTAAGGTTTTTTGGTGGGAAGAAAATGTTAACTCACATGAGTAAATTGTAGTCCAGTATTTCATAATGTATAGTTTGTCTTATCACTTAATCGCTTTCATTTTTAATTTTTTTTTACCAGAGCCAAAGAGACCAAGATGAGAGAATTTTACGAGAAAGTCTTCCCAGAAATTAAGAAAATGAGAGAGGAGAAAGAAAGGTAAATAATACTTTAGAGCATGTAGCGGCCATGGAAAAGCTTGGGCAGAAGAAAGGAGGCGGCAAATCAGAAGAAGCAAAAGGAAGAAAGCATATTTTTTAATGTCAGTGCTACTCAAAGCATGGCACGTGGGCCAATGATGGTTCGCCGTGGGCCATCGTCTGCGGTGCATGAAGATTGAGGATCTGGCCGATATTTTTGCCATCCTGGATTGGATTGCTTCTCTCACCAGTCCCGGCTCATTGATAAAAGAAAAAGACCTGTCGGTTCGCCAGATCGGATAATTTGAGAAGCACTCCTTCATGTGATGCTTTGCTTGGAAATGAAAAACCAGAGTCGATATCACTGACTTGCTATCTAGGCTAAACTTATGTTTGAGATTTCAGCCCAGCCACACTGCCACAATTCCATAGACTAACAAACCAGACTGTTCTAACCTGGACAGTTGTCAGAAACATTAGTCAGCTACGAACCCTGAGATCACCGCCACGGTGGACAGGGTTTATTAAAGAAACAGAGGAACAAACAAACAAAGCCTTTCATACGTACATTCAATATATCTATCGCTAGCTCAGAATTATGTTAACTAGTTAGAAAAGTGGAACAAGGATGAAAAAAACCTGTCAAGAAGGTGGGTGGATGGATGGATGGATGGATGGATGGATGGATGGATGGGGTGACCTGCTGAGGGTCCAAACCACTGCCGGGTGGCGGGGGATAAAAGACCAAAAACAAAATACAGAGGGGCACCTAGGAGATGACCTATGTGCGCAAGCCCCCCCCCTTAGAGTGTAAGTAAGTTAAGGGCCAAAACACTTGATTGACGGGGATTCTCTTCTTCAGAAGAGGGACTCGGTAGTCCAGAGGCAAGGTGTCGGCCTCTCAACCAAAAGGTCCCGGCGGGTTGAAAAGTTTTCTCTTGTTTTTTTTTTTTTTTTATAGTAAAGCCTACCTCTCCTTGTCTATGAAGGTGGATCGACACCTAGTCCTGAAGGACGATAAAAAGGATGTTCCTTGTGCAGATCACAACACTCTGTGGTGCACGTTAAAGATCCCTTGGCTGTTTTACAGGGCAGTCTGGGTCAAATTTAAAATCCTACCAAAACCCCCAAAGATCACCTTAGTTGTGGATGTGGGTAAATCAAATCAAGTAAACAAAATTTGTCACAATCTGTTTCATTTATTAACAGGAGAAGTAATGAAAGTATTAGTCCTTGCTTCTCTTACATTTTTTTCTTATTTTTTTTGAAGGTTGATATCATTAATTTATTAAGCCACGTGTGAACATTGTGTGTGTTTGTTTTTTTGTTTTTGTTTTTTTTGTACAAGACTGTCCAAATTTGTACAAGCGTCATGGCAAGTTATATCTATATATATAAAGCCTGAACTTCTCAAGCTTTGACAGCTTATAACTCAGAAACCACTGCACCCACAACTTCCATATTTTGCATGTAAATTTCAAATAGCCTGCTTTAGATTCTTAGTGAATAAACTCTTGGAACGAATCAATATTTTAATTGATTAGAAAAAGATTGTTTTGCCTGCAATCCACAAAACTTTTTTGTTACTGGATCTGATTTCTCAATTTCCAGTCATTACAATAAAAAACCTGCATAACTTCAGTATTGAATGTAAAAAACCACCGTAATTTCAGTATCGAGTACTAATTTGATTTAATAATCGTGCTTGATATCACCATATAGCGATAAAGTAGTTTCTGAGTTAACCACAGTCAAAGTTCAAGAGACTCAGCTTTATAATAAAGAGAAATTTTTCATCATAATCCAACATTATTTACGGGCATGCTTGTATATTTATATTAATGTATGTTAACAACATTTTTATGATTTCACGTCACTTTGGAACAGCAAACAAGGTACGAGAAGTGGCACTGGAGGTTACGTGCGAAGTGATGCGGAGATGGAACAAATCATGGACGGTCTGACAGAGCAAGAGGTCGGTGTTAGTAATTTTTGTCATTTGTAGGCAGTGTTGAGAAGTCCTTTTCAAAGGGAGGCAATATAATAAAACTTAATTCTCAGCATATCTTTTAACACTGTGAGGGAAGGGAGAGAGAGAGAGAGAGAGAGAGAGAGAGGGAGGGAGGGAGGGATTTTCTTGTTTATTATTTCATCATAGTTGCTAAGCAGTACGTATTTATTCCTTTTTTTCTCTTTTTTGAGTCCGTAAAATTGTATTTACCTTGAGGGTTTTACTGTTTAAAAAAAGAAGAAACTCTTAAGTTAATTGTAGAGACTGCGAGAGATTGGGGTGAGAGTCCGTTGATGCCATTCTTAATTCGTAAAACTGCCGTCGCACTTCACCAAAAATGCCAGCATTTGGCGGCCTTTTTGTTATTTGCCTTAAAGGGGAATTAATTTAAGTTAACTTATTAGCGTTTTCTGGAATGTTATGGGCCATCCTGCAAGTAAGGGATTAGTTCTCGCAGTCAGAGTCTGTTTTTCGATTAGTAAATGTTGGCAGCTATGTTTTATTATTTTTATTATCATTTTTATTATTATTATTATTATTATTATTATTATTATTATTATTATTATTATTATTATTATTATTATTATTATTATTTTTATTATTTTTCTCTCAATGCATTGTTCCAGGAAGAAGAGAAAAGATGCGGAGCCTGTCTGTCATTCCTCCCATGATGCTTGATGCTCGGCAGAGGAATCTGAGGTTTGATAATAACAACGGCTTTTGGAGGACGTGATGGAAATGCACAAGGAGCCTCAGAACTTTACCGCCCGTTGGACGGACACAGAGAGGCAAACCTTCAGAGAAAAATATCTGCAGAACCCAAAAACTTTGTAGTCATCGCTTCTTTTCTTCCCAAAAGGTGAGGTGATAGATTTGAGTTATGGCACCTTTTGTGCTGTAAGTTTGTTTTTTTAGAACAAGAACTCAAGTGATCCCCCCCCCCCCCCTCCTCTGCATGTGTACATTTCATAACTACAAAATATCTAAAGGCAATTTTGCAACCCCAATCTATATCTGCAGGCGTCGGAAAATAAATAAGCATTGGATATAAACACAATCAGTGCTCCCCAAACTATTTTTAAAAATAATAAGATTATTATTATTATTATTATTATTATTATTATTATTATTATTATTATTATTATTATTATTATTATTAGCATTATTATTAGCATTATTATTACTTTTATTATTATTATTCTCTTACTGTTTTTCATGTTTCATACGCTCCAGGATGTTTCTATAAATGGCGATGACGAAGTACAGTCTTCGATGATGTACATAATCAAATACAATGTAATAAAGCGTCATTTAAATGTTGAAATTAGGGGATTGAGTTACGAGGGGAAAACTGGGTTTGTTGGGTTTTGAATAAGTTATTCAGGATTTTTTTGTCTGTCCTTAAAATCTTTTTTTTCAGGATGCTGAGGGTTAAAAAATATAGACACCATCAACAATTAAAAAAATATTTGTCTCATACGTTTTACAATCTCTGTTGACATCGGTTTAAATTTTTTTTCCTTTTCAGAGTGTGCCAGATTGTGTTCAATTTTACTACCTAACAAAGAAAAGTGAAAAGTATAAACAGGCGCTCAGAAAGCAGAACTTGAAGAGGAAAAGGAACATGACAAAAGCTCAAGTAAGTGAGCGACTGACTGACTGACTGACTGACTGACTGACACATGCTTTTTGTATTCAGTCTTTGAAAAGAGTTTCTTACCTGTTCCACTCCTCCCAGTCACTGTTACTTTCTGCATTTTTTAACTCATTTTATTGTGTAGATTCCCCGACCGAAAAGATGCCGACCAAGGTCCAATTTCCCCACAACCACATCGCCGTTCTGTGTTTACATTTTCTTAGCTTCCTATGTGCTTTTGATGGGTGGTGGTAGGGAAAGAATTCTTCTCTCTCCGTGTCATTATTGTAACAGCCCATTACGACAAAATTGATGATGAACAGAGAAAAACAAAAGCAGAAAATACATAAAAAATAATAGACGATTGAAGCAGAATGATGAAATGTATATGCTTAAACAAAAAGCATTACAGAGTTAAAAACACCATCAATGACGGACTTTGCCGAAAGTGACCCTTTACATTAGGATCATGTCCGTAAACGTCAGAAAGAGCCTTAGGCAGACCCATCAGCTTTCTAGAAATAACAGCACCTGAAATAAGTAACAATAATAGGTTAGTCGAGCTAATCTGATCATTGAAAGAGAATGTATTACCCATGGCTGGGCTTGGCCAGCTTGAACAATGGGAAGCAGTTAACGGATGGCTGGGCTAAACACAGCGGACTGCCTTGCGTGTACCTGTTTTTGGCCTTTATGAGTTAAATAAGTCAGGCAGTGGACAGGTAATCACCTGTACGGAGAGTAGATGATCCCGCACTCCACAGGTCTCCTGCTGCCTTGCAGGCGGGTCTTGGCTGACCAATGGCTAAGGGAGTTAACCCTGACAGAAAATAACAACCTGCTACCTTGCAGGTTGGCCTTGCATGACCAAAGGCCAAGGGAGTTAGCTATGACAGAAAATAACAAGGCCTAAGTGCTAGGTACAGTGGGCTAATCACCTGCTTATCCAAAACCAAACTGATTTAGAGAAATAAATACAATACACCCGGCTTGACCTTTCAAGACGAACATGGAAACTAACATGGACTGATTTTTTGAACATCGAATATTAGGACAATAAATGGAAAAGAGTTAGAATTATAGTTGAAGAAATGGAAAATTTTAAAGTAGACATTTTGGTCATTACAGAAACAAACAAAAAGACGGAATAGAAAATGTAGGACCAAATAATATTTTAACATTCTCAGGAGTAGATGTCAAAGATAGAGCTAGAGCAGGAGTAGGCCTCTTAGTGCATAAAAGGCATGAAAAGCATCTAGAAAGTTGAAATTTATAAGCCCACGGCTGTTAGAGGTAAATATTAAACCAAAAGGAGGAGAAATAAATTATTAAGAGTTTATGGACCAAACTAAGACGCCACTAAAGAAGAAAGAAAAAGATATCTTGAAAATGATATACAAATAGCTGCAGAGAATCTTAAACACAAACAGAAACTAATGGTCTTAGGAGATTTAAACGCTAGAGTAGGCAACAATGTAGAAACGTCAGTAGGAGTTATAGGTAAACAAGGAGAGACAACAACTTCACCAAATGTAGAGAGACTAATAGATTTCTGCCAAAAGAATAACATGAAAATAGCCATCACCTCTTTTCCTCATAAGGATATCCACAAATACACGAGTAAATGAAGGCAGGTGTGAAAAGTCAATCATAGACTACATAATAGTTAGCAGCTCCCTTTTTTACAGTACAATGGATGCAAGAACAAACAGAGGAGCAGTAATATTTAGTGATCATCACCTAGTGATTGCCAAAATGAGATTACTGACTGAAGATTCAAACAGAAAAGGAAAGAATAGAAAGCCACTAAACTCAAAATAGAGAAACTAAATAAACCAATAGTAAAACAGATATACCAATCTAGGATAAAAAGATTTATCAGTGAAAGGCAGATGGATCTGAATGATAACACAATAGAAAAAAATGGCTAATGAAACACTCCTCAGTTGTACTGAAGAGGTATTTGGTAGGAAACAAATTAAAGGAGATAGGAAAAAAACAGCATGGTGGATTGAGAATGTCAAGACTAAGATCAAAGCAGGGATGGAGATTTTGACACGTCAAAAGGACTCCCGGGATTTTCAGATGAGACTTCTGAGATTTTTAAAGATTTTCAGATGAGACTTCCGAGATTTTTAAAGATTTTCAGATGAGACTTCCGAGATTTTTAAAGATTTTCAGATAGGACTTCAGAGATTTTTAAAGATTTTCAAATGAGACTTCCAAGATTTTTAAAGATTTTCAGATGAGACTTCCGAGATTTTTAAAGATTTTCAGATGAGACTTCCGAGATTTTTCGTGCGCTTTTTTTTGTTGTTTTCTAGAATTATGCCTCATTTACTTACGATTGGTTTTGCCATTTTCAAATCGGTTGGTTAAAGCCCATACAGGCAGGACACTTCTGCTCTGTGCTTATAAGAAAGACACGCAATCTCAATCTCTCTGTCTCTGTCTCTGTCTCTGTCTCTCTCTCTCTCTCTCTCTCTCTCTCTCTCTCTCTCTCTCTCTCTCTCTCTCTCTCTCTCTCTCTCTCTCTCTCCCTCTCTCCCTCTCTCTCTCCCTCCCCCTCCTCTCCCTCCCTCCCCCCTCTCCCTCTCTCCTCCCTCTCTCCCTCTCCCTCCCTCCCTCCTTCCCTCTCCCTCCCCCTCTCTTCCCTCTCCCTCTCCCTCTCCTCTCCCCTCTCCTCTCCTCTCTCTCTCTCTCTCTCTCTCTCTCTCTCTCTCTCTCTCTCTCTTTCTCTCGTCACACACACACACACACACACACACGCACACACTCTCAGCATAGGGTATACAATGCAAGATTGCTATACAGCATCCTGATCAATATTACGCTACATACAAAAGTACACATGGGCTACATGAGTATTGGTTTTTTTCCCCCGTCCCGTGTTATTACTTTAGGGATACGCTTGGTAGAAAGTTTCGGTCTTGACTTGAATTAATGAAGTGAAGCTATTTTGATTTGAGCTTTTCTTTTAATATCCGAGACTCAATTCCAACGTGAGTGTGAGTGGATAGCGGGGCTACTGGTAGGTTCTTCATCTTTCCTTTTCCTCTTTAATCTTGCTGTTTACTTTCACCTGAGATTAATGCATATTATGTTAGAGGGGGTAAACTTCAATAAAACAAACAAATAAGTCCAACTGACGTCCGCGCTCTTTGCGAATCACGCCCATAAAGGGAGACAACACACACATGTTGACATTTTTTTAAAAAAAACTTCTATTGTTTAGCTTGGATTAGGGGTTTTGATTCCAAGAGTGTTGCATTATAGGTAGCCATTGTTGAGGTAGAGAAAGAGAGAGAGAGAGAGGGAAGGGGGGGTGGCATACTTAAAGAGAACATTAGGGAATATTGTAGTTGTAGTAAAATGTTCTGGAGGGAAGTAAAGTGACTACAAAGTAAAATGCCATGGAAGAAAGTGAAACATGAAAAATATTATGGAAATTAGTCACTGCGATAAAAGAGCATGAAGAATGTTTGGTTAGAAGAGATGGATTTGAATGTAAAAAATGAAGATAAACGAAAAGAAGAGATGATTCACTTGTTTTCGTCTGTTCTTGGGTTTTCTTTTATTAGGTTTTTTTGTGTGTGTGTGTGTTTGAGTAATTATTTGGCTAAAGCCTATCAAGGGGAGGGAGGGGGCTCACTTTTTTAATAACTGCTATGGGATGTTACTTGCACAACATGTACAGGGCACCTGTACAATTTTCACTCATGTTTTATAGAATCAGACGATGAATGGTCTGCAAGACTATAGTGGCTTGATATACTTTTGAAAAATAAACCCTTAGATATATAGGTAGTTACCATACAGGACTCAAAATCCAAAACGCTGTCTTGCCAGTCCAGCAATGTACTACTACAGGACTATGATGATAGTGATACAGATTTTGATTCTAAAACGTTGGCATGTCTGATAACATTGGGAGTTTTTTTATATTGCGGCCCTCTTCCATATATTTCTTGTACTTGTATTTAAATGTAATGCCCTTACGTAATACTAGTTTGAAATTTTAAAGGCAGCGATAAAGTTCAGGGTTTTTTTTTAAGAGCTTGTCTCCATCCCTGTAAAAAGAAATACTTGCAAATAAAGAAACCAGGAGATAAGAAAGATTACGTGAATAAAAGAACTATCGCCAAAGAGGAAGTGAGGAAAGCAAAACAGGAACAAGGGTAAGATTTGGACAAAACTTCAAGAAAGCTATCCAGGAAATCAAAAGCTGTTCTGGGGTGAAATGAAGAGCATGAGAAAGACCAACGCATGCCCAATACGACAAATTAAGAATGCCAAAGGAGAAATAATGAAAGAAGACAGCCAAATCATGGACCATGGAGAAAGTATTTTCAACAATTACTCCAGAACATATGAAACAAGGAGTGAAGATCAATTGGTAAGAGTAACAAGTAATCCAGAGGAGACAGCTGAAGATGTAGATAATGAATGGAAGACAGCTATAAGAAAAGTAAAATTAGGAAAGGCCCCAGGAGCAGATCAAGTTTATCCAGAAATGATTAAACACCAAGGGGAGAGAGGCAGACAAACTACTACATGCCAACAACATGGAAGTCCAAACAGGTCCAGACCTGGAAAAAGGGAATGGAGGAATACATAAAAAACAGAATGCTCAAAACTATAGAGGGATCAATAGAGTACCAGGAAAAGAAGGAGAAATGAGAAAGGATCAATTGAAGAACCAGAGTGGATTTTTAGACCAGGAAGAAGTGTACAAGACCACATATTTACAATTAGACAAATAATAGAAAAATCAAAAACTGTCAGGGTGATTGCTTAGAAAAGGCATTTGACACTGTGAGGAGGGACGAAATGGCATTCCTTAAAAGAACACAATGTAGAGCAAAATTGAATAGAAGCTATTAAAAGTTTTTACAATAAACCAACCAGTGAGAGTAGCTGGAAACATATCTGAGAAATGTAATAGGAGTAAGAAGTTGTATCCTAAGTCCTCTTTTGTTTATCACATTAAATCATGGATCCTCAAAAATGAAAAAAATGAATGTAAGTATGTGGAAGCTCAAACCAGTTTATCAATGCTTTCATTTGCCATTTAGTTCTGTTTAGAAAATCAGAAATGACCTTCCGAATATCAACATATGAACAACTAAATTAAAGAGGAATGAGAGTAAATGCAAAGAAAATCAAAACAATGCTAACTAGGAAGCTAAAAGCTAAAATCTTAAATTGGGCAGGGAGAATTTAAAACAAGTTCAAAGCTACAATTACTAATGGTGATGATTAACCAGAGGAAAACTAAAAGAAAAAATCAGCAAGAGAATCCAAAAGGCAGGTGCAATATATAACCATTAAAGAAAGGCATTTGTAGATAAACAAGAATTGTCAACAAAAACCAAAATGGCAGTATACAACACAGTTTATTGTCCTACTTTCCTCTATGGCACTGAAACCTGGACTTAAGACAGTAGAGAATACAAGAGTATAGGCAGCTTAAATGAAATATCTAAAAAGAGTTGTAGTGGAAACTAAAAGAGACAAAATCAGAAACACAACAATAAGAGATCAAACCAAAGCAAATGGCATAAAAACTAAGATAGAATTAAATTAATTGAGATGGTTTGGGCTTGTAAACAGCATGAATGACAATAGAATAGCTAAACAGTATATTGTGGTAAAGACCTAGGTAAAAGACCAAAAGGCAGACCTCAGAGAAAGTAAGAAGAAGATACATTAGAGGCATTGAAGCATAAAAAATATTACAAAATAGGCATCCTGGAGGAAGATCATTTCAGGCATCTGAACCCATACAGTGAAAGTTAGAATGGGAACTGATAAAGAAAGAAAGAAAGAAAGAGTTAAATAAGGGCTTGAATATTACTGCATGAATACATGTAGGCGCTCTTTAAATTTCAAGATAATAAGTACCAATTTCATTGACAAAATTTTGTTGCCTGACGCTTAAAAGTGATGAATTAAGGGAGAGTAAGAAGTGTTTTTAATTTTTGTTTTCATTTGTGTTTATTTTTGTTTATTTTTTTCCCATCTTCTCTTATAGCAGCAGGAACACATGCGACAACAGCAACAGCAAATGAGACAGCAAGAACAGGAGCGTCAGCAGCAGCAGCAGCAGCAGCAGCAGCAGTCTCAACCAGCAGAAACGGAACCATCCAACAGCAACGAAAACATCAAAGTGGAAATCAAACTGGAAATAGAAAACTCTGAAAACCAGGCCACGGAAATTGGGTATGATGTGATGTGATGTGATGTGATGTGATGTGATGTGATGTGATGTGAAACTGATGATGTTGGCTTACATTTGTGAACATATGTTTTTGTATATGTTTCGGTGGTTAGGAATTCTTTATGGGGTGGAGAATGAAAAAAGCCAGAAATATTACTTAAAGTACGTCAAGTTGGTACTCATTTTGATCGTCACAATATACGCTATCCAACAAAAACTTTTTTGAGGATCTATTATGAATATGGCCTTACATGGCTGGAAAATACCGGACGTATTACGCGCACCTATTATCAGCAGGCACCATCTCAAAATGAGTAAAAAGATGCTGGTGCTCTTGAAACGGTGTCGATAAGAAGTAGTTGAGAGCCTCTCACGGATTTATGATGTTTCAAAGTATTAACCCTTTTGTTAGTGGGAAAAATATATATTCAAATGAGAAAAATACGATTTTCTCAAAATGTTGTTTTTCTTTCAATATTTCTATGTACTTTTTTAAATTTCTCAACGTATCTCCATGAAATTTGATATGAATGATGATTGGGAGTGGGGGATGATCAGATGCTTTTTTTATATGTATTATAGTTTTGTAAAATTTGAATTTTTTGTACAATAATTTTGTATATTTTGGGTTGTTCTCATATGCTATTTTTAAAAAATTCATAAAAACAATTTACAAACAAAACAAAAGTCGATCTTATCAAATTTAGATATTGTATCAAATAAGGTGTGTGCTAAGTCTGAAAGGAATTTGTCCAAAAATGTAGAAGCCTATCGATATTGAACTTGTTTAAAATTTGGGGACAAAATCCAAGATAGCCACCATTTTCATGTCAACCGGAAGCGTCAGAAAAACCCGACATAGTTCACCTCAGCACACCATGTCCATTACTTTCTTTCTTTCTTTATCAGTTCCCATTCTACCCTTTTTGGTGTATGGGTTCAGATGCCCGAGATGATCTTTCTCCAGGATGCCCTGTCCTGGCATTTTCTGTTTCCTTCCAAAAAAGTTAAATTTCTATGCTTCAATGCCTCTTTTATATCTTCTTCCCACTTTCTCCGAGGTCTTTTTGATTCTCTGGCTGATTTCTTCTCTTAGTTTTCCCTCTGAGTTAATCATTACTCCGAGGTAATTGTAGCTTTGAACTTGTTCTAAATTCTCCCTGGGGCAATTTAAAATTTTGTGTTTTAGCTTCCCTAGTTACTAGCATTGTTTTGGTTTTCTTTGCATGTACTCTCATTCCCCTTTTATTTAGTTCATACACCTATACATAAGTTAAATTGATAGGAACAAACAGGAACAATTTCACCCCAAAACCACCATGCATTTGATTTAGTCTTTGTTGGATCTGTGATGAGACCATTTGTCTTTCTTGTATCTGTACCAAGAAACTAATCAGTTGTCTCGCTATCTGCATTTACCCAAATTTTTATTTTCCGCTGCTCTTTTCTTTCATCATCAGTGTGAAACGAAATGTCAAAGAGGACGAAAAGGACAAAGAAGGAGAAGCCGATGTGTCAGAAGGAGAGGCTGTTGCAACAGAAGCGGAAGGTACACAAAGCCGTAACTCTTTGAGTCCCAAGGCCAATTTCCACGGTTTGCCCTGGCTAGAAGATCTAGTCTCACTTTCACTGTCAGAACATTTGACTCATAAAAATCATCTTCGTCACCGTCACCGTCCAAACGCTTCTGTCACTTTCTCTGTCGTGGGCCTTTTCTGGAGACGCCTCTCAGACGGGCCTGCCTCCATAAGTCGCTATGACGTTGTGTTTCTTTGAAAAGACACTTAATACACATTTTCCTAACCCAAGCCAGGTGTAAATCGGTACAGGCACTAGCTATAGAAACCGGGATATGTTCTGGCTATGGGCCTCGATGACCTCAAAGAATGACCCAGAACAATCAATTTGATTGAAATTTTCTGTATCTTAAAAGAAACCCAATCTGGATTTTTTGCACCCCCTCTGAATAGAGCTTTGGGTTTTCAAAGTTTATCCAATGTTGTCTATTAATAATATCAGAATATTTTCATTGTTGTTCAGTTTATAGACGATGCACTATAAGATAATTATACATATGCTAAAGGAAATACCAAAACCAACATGAATCGATTGCAATGAATGTTTTTTAGAAGAACTTAGAGCCTGAAATAAAATAAATATTTTCTTTAAAGCTATAAACGGCCAACTGTTTATTCTATTAGATCAGCATAAGCTTAATACAAGAACAATCAGATCAGACTGTCAAACATACATGGTTCCATCATAAAACATTGTCATCTCTGCTCATTTTATCCCAGTACAGTAAGGCTGTGGAACGGACTGCCAACAGAAATAAAACTCAGCAATAGTACTGAAGATTTTAAACACAGAATTAAATACATCACTTCAAAATAAGAATTGGAATAACACTTTTGGGTTAAATTAAGATATGTGCGCTGACAGTAATACTCAAGAATTGAGTAAGTCAGCTATTATTATGAAGGAAGTAGAAGAAGAAGAAGGTTGTAACTTTTGATTGATTGCATGAAATATTGAAAACTTAAATAAGACAACAACAAAAATGTCACAATTAAATTCTTCAAAAGTATTTCGGGTTTGTTTTGGGTTTTTTTTTAAATTTTGCTGTTTGTTTTTTTTGTTTTTTCGTTTTGTTTTAAATAGTTACATTTTGTTTTCAATGAAATTCCATTCAGGTGGGGCTCACAGCTGTGCAGTCTGCAAGGTAGAATTGCCTCATTTTGGATTGAGTCGGCCTCTCACCGCCTCAAACTGTGAGCAATACGGCATTGGACAAAGTGACCTCCTGCCTGACATGCGGGTGTGCAGCTCCTGTAGATGCCGCACAGTCCGTAAACGATTCTCTCAGTGAGTTTTCTTTTAATTAAAACCATTTTTTGTCTAAGTAAGGGTCATCCACAGTTCTAGTCGACATGCCCATGCCCTTACTTCCTATGTAGTCTGCATGCCTAAGCAAAGGGACACAACTCTGATCAAAAGTGTATCTGTCTCAGTTAAATTTGATTTTAGAGACGAAAACATCTTTCAATCTCGATGAGGAAATTGTAATAAAATGGAGAACGAAAGAAGCTTTCAGAAAATACATACTTTTATATAATTTTGATGAGCTTTTAATTGTCAGTAACTTTCACGAGAGATTATTTAGTACGTATATTAACTTCTCATCTGTTCGTTCCCATTTCATTCATATCAGCTGCCCTATTCCGACATGTCGCACTCTCGCAAACGAACAAAACGTCTGCGACCCGTCCCGGCGATGTGGCACGAATTATCCCCTGAGCATAAAGCTACCATCATGCAGGAGCTAGGTAAGGAAAAGATGTTTGCTTTTCAATGTGCACTGTTCATAAACGTAGTAAAGTTCCCTCAAGGCCATTACGCCCATCGAGCCAGAGCGTATCCTGGTATTTATAGCGGATAGAGAAAATATTTGGAAGGTCTACCAATCAGCATGTTAATATCGTATTTAGTATATTCTTTTGGCTTTGAGTCCGTAAGTATGTATTTACCATGAAAAGTACTCATATGGGGGTTAACTGCAATTTAATAAGAAAGACATCTAAAGGAACGGCAGAGCAGAGACTCAGAGAGATCAGGATGAAAATCGGAAGATGTCATTCTGCGTGTGCAAAATTACCGTCACATTCTGCTAGAGAGGTGAATTTATATTAAAGGGGTGGTTAATTGAAGTTGAATTATCAGTGTTCTACTCTTCGCAAGAAAGGCCATTGGAACTTGAATTATCAGTGTTCTACTCTTAGCCAGAAAGGCGATGTAAAGGTGGTGTATTCAAGTTAAATTATCAGTGTTCTATTCTTTGCCAGAAAGGCCATTGAAAGGGGATTTATTCAAGTTGAATTATCAGTGTTCTACTCTTTGCCAGAAAGGCCATTGAAAGGTGGTTTATACAAGTTGAATTATCAGTGTTCTACTCTTCGCCAGAAAGGCGATTTAAAGATGGTTTATTCACATTGAATTATCAGTGTTCTACTCTTCACCAGAAAGGCTATTTAAAGGTGGTTTATTCAAATTGAATTATCAGTGTTCTACTCTTTTGCCAAAAAGGCCATTGAAAGGGGGTTTATTCAAGTTGAATTATCAGTATTTTACTCTTAGCCAGAAAGGCGATTTAAGGGTGGTTTATTCAAGTTGAATTATCAGTGTTCTACTCTTTGCCAGAAAGGCCATTGAAAGGTGGTTTATACAAGTTGAATTATCAGTGTTCTACTCTTTGCCAGAAAGGCCATTGAAAGGGGATTTATTCAAGTTGAATTATCAGTGTTCTACTCTTTGCCAGAAAGGCCATTGAAAGGTGGTTTATTCAATTGAATTATCAGTGTTCTACTTGAAAGGCCATTGGTGGTTTATTCAATTGAATTATCAGTGTTCTACTCTGCCAGAAAGGTGATTTAAAGGGGGTTTATTTACATTGAATTATCAGTCTTCTACTCTTCACCAGAAAGGCTATTTAAAGATGGTTTATTTACATTGAATTATCAGTGTTCTACTCTTCACCAGAAAGGCTGATTTAAATTGGTAATTTAAATTCAAGTTGAATTATCAGTGTTCTACTCTTGGCCAAAAGGTGATTTACGGAGGTAATTTATTCAAGTTGAATTATCAGTGTTCTACTCTTTGCCAGAACTGGCGATTCAAGTTGAATTATCAGTGTTATCTAGAATGTTACGGGGAATCATGCAAGTAAGAAAATTAGTTCATGCAGTCAGTGTTTTTCGATTTGGAAAGATTTGCAGTCATGAACTCTTTGTACACAATTGTTAAGGAAAGTAAAATTTACATCTTAACGCACACCCGGAACTTGTTAAATCTTACTACTCAAACTTTTTAGTTACTTACTCTACTTGCCTTGGTCGTGCTTTGGCAGCGCAGAAGGTTGACACAGTGGATCGCCATTGATCTCAATCAGGTGCCAATTTTTTGTCATCTACCTGCCACGTCCATATCCCTGGATCTTCCATTTCTTTTTCGAGGCTCCTCCTCCTTCCAAGTTTCTAACGGCAAGCGATCCTTTTCCTTGGTTCCTGAGGGCTGTTTCATGGATGGCAGCAGCATTCATCCTAAGGATGTGACCAGTCCACTTTCATTTTCTCTTCCATACAATCTGAGATATTGGCTACAGTGATGGTTCTTTCTTTGAGATTGTTGTTTTGATATAACATTTTGCTCAAGTTATCTCAGGATCTTTCTCAAAAACACTTGTTTTAAAGTTACAGCCAATATTATTAATCTGGAGTTGCAACATGTAGTGAGACCATTTCGCAAACAAATTCCATCAGTAACATGTAGTGAGAACATTTCGCAAACAAATTCCATCAGTAACATGTAGTGAGAACATTTCGCAAACAAATTCCATCAGTAACATGCAGTAAGAACATTTCGCAAACAATGCCATTAGTAACATGATTTTGTTTTTGTTTTTTGATAAATGTCTTCAAATACAAGGGGACTTGATTGTCCAGAGGCAAGGTATCAGCCTCTCAACCAAAAGGTAGTGGGTTCGAGCCCCGTTAACGGTTGAAACATTTTCTTGGGTTTTTTCAAGGCAAAATCTATCCGCTGGTTCAGGTAGGTGGTTAGACACCTAAACCTATCGGAGACGGACGATACAAAGGGGTCCCGTGTGCAGATTACAACACTGTGCACGTTAAAGATCCCATGGCTGTTTACAGGGCAATCCGGGCAAAATTATAAATCCCTACCAAAACCCCCGAGATCACGTTAGTTGTTGATGTGGGTAAATCAAATCAACTTCAAATACATCTTTCATTGATAAAATTACAACTGATGATAATATGATCTGCTCTTGATTTCAGATCTCAAAGAGGATATTTCCAAATGCTGCTCAGCCTGTTTCAATCGCATTCTAAGACGTTTGGGCACGACTGCTCAGGCCAACAGCGGTGAGGCGGTCATTACCTCAGCTGCTTCCAGCGGAACACTGGGCCGGTAGAAAGCACCGGTGAAGGTATCCATTTGTTTTTTAATGCGGGGGGGGGGGGGGGGGGGGGGGGTGTTTGTCCTAAACTAGTCTGCAGTTGATTAAACATGAACAGAAAAACCCCATTCAAATTTATCCGTTAGTGATTAGTCATTTTCCACAGAGCAGATAGATGAGAGGAATGACGTAAGGTTTTCTTAAGTTAACGCGTTCAGGTCTAAATCAACAAAAGTGTTTTTTATGTAGATGCAATAGTTTTCCTAGTTTAAAAAAAAACCCTTTATATTCTATTGTGTACGGTAAAAAGTCTGGTTTAAACCTAAAGCCTATTGTGATAAAGTCTGGTTTAAACCTAAAGCCTATTGTGATAAAGTCTGGTTTAAACCTAAAGCCTATCGTGATAAAGTCTGGTTTAAAACTAAAGCCTATCATGATAAAGTCTGGTTTAAACCTAAAGCCTATTGTGATAAAGTCTGGTTTAAAACTAAAGCCTATCGTGATAAAGTCTGGTTTAAAACTAAAGCCTATCATGATAAAGTCTGGTTTAAACCTAAAGCCTATTGTGATAAAGTCTGGTTTAAAACTAAAGCCTATCGTGATAAAGTCTGGTTTAAAACTAAAGCCTATCATGATAAAGTCTGGTTTAAAACTAAAGCCTATCATGATAAAGTCTGGTTTAAACCTAAAGCCTATTGTGATAAAGTCTGGTTTAAACCTAAAGCCTATTGTGATAAAGTCTGGTTTAAACCTAAAGCCTATCATGATAAAGTCTGGTTTAAACCTAAAGCCTATCATGATAAAGTCTGGTTTAAACCTAAAGCCTAAATAAAGCCTATTGTGATAAAGTCTGGTTTAAACCTAAAGCCTATCATGATAAAGTCTGGTTTAAAACTAAAGCCTATCATGATAAAGTCTGGTTTAAAACTAAAGCCTATTGTGATAAAGTCTGGTTTAAACCTAAAGCTTATCGTGATTACCCAACCAATGCTTGAAAGTAGTCTGATTTTCCCCTTCAAGTACCTCTGAGGTATAATGGAGAGAAAATGCCGTGTCAAAAATGTTATTGTGTGGTGCTAACCAAAAACATTTTTCAACACAAGTAGTAGTGATATTTCATTGCCTGTCATTGCCTTATTATTGTTTCCTCTTCTTGTCTTTGCCGACTTAGATTTGATTGAAACCTCACGATGGACTGAGGAAGAAATGGACACTGCAAAGAAAGGTAGGCTATGAATTCCAACCTACTCATTTTGTACACTGTTTCCTCTCAGTGTCGTCATTAAGTTAAGCGTGTCGCTATGCCCTTCTTGAAGTTTTTAGAAATCCTGTGGTCCCAAGTAGCCGGCATGCGTTCAGAATCGCTTTGTGGGCGTTTGGCCAGTGCTACTGGTGGGTCGTTTTACTTTCTTTTCACTTTTTCTACACACACCTCTCATCTTGCTGCCATTCCCTCTAAATTCACCCTGAGATCACCACATGTGATGGACAGGATTAATTTCAATAGGACAAAAGTTCAGATTTGCTTTATTTTTTAGTGGGTTTTTTTTTATCGGTATGAAGGTATTGCTGCCTTATGATCAAATGTGTTTTCAAGTGGTCCTAATATCTGTGGTTGGTTTGCATATGCCACTGGTAGGTCCTACTTCTTTCCTTTCACTCTTTGACTTATCTTTCATCCTACTGTATGCTCTTAATTCACCCTGAGATCACCGCATAGGGTGGACAAGGTAAATTCCAATTAACTCATTAGTGTGTAGATTCCCCAACTGGAAGGTGCTGACCTAGATTCAATTTCCCTGCAACCAGATCACTGTGGTGTGTACATTTTCTAAGCTTCCCATGGGTGGTGTAAGAAAAAAAAATTCTTTTCTCTCCATGTTACTATTGCAACAGTCCATTATTACTGAATTGATAATAGAAATAAAAGCAAAAGCAGAATACACAGAAAAACTAGACAATTGAAGCAGATTGATGATATATGTGTGTGTTATTAAACAAAGGCACTACAGTCACCATGACCTTAAGCGTCAGGAAGAGGCTTAAACAGACCAATGGGCTTTCAGAAATAATAGCACTTAAAATAAGTAACAAAAATAGGTTTGTCAAACCAATCTGATCGTTGAAAGGGAAGGTGTTACCTGCTTGGTTTGGCCAACGGTGGGAAGCAGTCAGCGGCCAGTCAGGTTTGGCCAGGCTAAACACAGCTGGCTATCTAGCATGCTGCTGTTTTCGGCCAGGTTAAACCGTAATGAGTTAAACAAACAAACAAACCATGTTGATCGTAAGACGTGATGTCAGGATTTCCTATGTATATTTTATATTATATACATTCTAATTAAGCTATTTTCCCCCCGTTTTCTTCATCCTCGCTTGATTTGCTTGTACATTAGTTGTTGGTTTTTTAAAACAAGTATTTATTACCCTGTTCTTTGTTTAGATAAATTAGTAGACTATTTATTTGTCTGTTATGGTGGATAACTGTTCTGTCCTCTTTTGTGCCACCTCAGTCTTCATTTCCACTTATAGTTGTGTTTCAAGCTCTTCTAAGGCCTCGCTGCGCTATCTTTTAAAATTTGAATCTGATGTTTTTTTACGTTAAATCCTCTTTTAGCCCTTTTAAAATTTGAATCTTATGTCTTTTTTGACGGTAAATCTTTTTTTTAGCGCTGCGCAAACACGGGAAAAGATTGGACAGCGATTTCAAACGTCGTCGGCTCAAAAACGGAGGCTCAGTGCAAAAACTTCTTTTTCAACTACAAGAAGAAACTCAACCTGGAGGCAATTCTGGAAGAACACAAAGAACAGGTAGCGTTGCAAGTTGCAAATGAATAGTTAGAATCGAGAATGAGAATGTGAACGACCACCAACGATTATAGACCAAAGTGGTTGTTCTAGGCAGGTTATAATAATTATAGATGGATAGAATTTGTCTCATTTAAAAATATGAAAGCTTCATAAGCCGCTCTAGTCAGCAATCAACAGCAGTGGTCACATGATTGCACACAAAAAAGGAGTGGGGACCATTTTGTTCACAATAGGTAACGCAATCCTTTCGTCTGGCATGTGTTTGCATAGAAGTGTTAAGATGGCTAGACACGATGTTGATGTTGAGGTGCGAACAATTTTCCAAGAACTAAAATCAAATTAAGGGCATAATTCAATCCTAAAAAGGTAAGTTTTAAAATGTGTTTTGAAAGTATCTTCATTTGCTCAGTCTCACGGATGTTGGTAAACTATATATTAAAAAAAAGGCACACAAGCAAAAACGTTTTAACGCATTATTTCACTTTCTTTTTAAATTTCCAATTTTTAAAGGGTCCAGACGGAAGGACAACCTCGCTTTGTGAAAGCATCACGTCTACTGTCACTGCTGGATCGGAAGAAGAAGTCTCACTCAGCGATGATGATAATGATGAAGATAATGGGGACGATAGTGACACTGCTAGTGCCCCGAGTCCAACACCCTTGAGAATTGAAGAAGGTCAGTTCTGCATTGAAAGGACTCTCCAGTTAGTTCATGGATTCTTAAGACAAATTTTCAACGCTTCCTTGTTTTGCTCAGATTGTGAAATGAGTAATGGTTGAAAGGGGAAGTAATAACTTTAAAGGAAATAGAGAAAATAAAATAGGGTGGAAAGGGAAACGGAGAAAGTAGTGGCTTAAAAGAGAAATAGAGAAATTAGTGGCTTAAAAGAGAAATAGAGAAAGTTATGGCTTTAAAGAGAAATAGAGAAAGTAGTGACTTGACGGGAACATGGAGAAATCAGTGGCTTGAAAGGGAAATGTAAAAAGTAGTGGTTTGAAAGGGAAATAGAGAAGAAGGGCTTGAAAAGGAAATAGAAAAAGAAGGTGCTTGCAAAAAATAAGAAAGAAGGGGCTTGAAAGGACGTAGAGAAAGTGGTGGCTTGATAGGGAAATAGAGAAAGTATTGGCTTTAAAGGAAATAGAAAGTAAAGCAAATACTGGCTTGAAAAGGAAATGGAGAAAGTGATGGCTTGAAAGGCAAATAGAGAAAGTAGAAAGAAGAAAGGGCTTGCAAGGGAAATAGAAAGTAGTGGCTTGCAGGGAAATAGAGAAATGATGGCTTGCAAGGGAAAAAGAAAGTAGTGGCTTGCAAGGGAAATAGAAAGAAAGTAGTGGCTTGCAGGAAATAGGAAATAGCTTGCAGGAGAAAGTAGTGGCTTGCAAGGGGAAATAGAGAAAGTAGTGGCTTGAAAGGGAAATAGAAAAGAAGGGGCTTGAAAGGGACATAGAGAAAATGGTGGCTTGAAAGGGGAAATAGAAAAAAGAGAAATGGGTGATTTGACATGGAAATAGAGAAAGAAGAAAGGGCTGCAAGAGAAAATATTTTCAGGAACTTTTCTTAAGTCTTCTTGAAAACTTCCTACAATCTCCCTAAATTTTCTTTTAGTTTGCTGATTGCTATGAGTCCTGCTTTACACCTTCCTAAAACTTGTAGACAATGCAGTCTACACCGTCGGTACTAGAAGCTAATACAAAGGAAAATCTTGGCATGTTTTGTTTTTGTTTTTCTGGTTGTTGTCTCTAATGGTCTTTTCGTTCCGTTTTCCCCCCTGTTTCAAGGCGACAGTGATGCCGTGTCTCTTAAAAGGGGGCCACCTGGTGAAACAGACATGGAGGGTCCAGTCACCGCCTTGCCTGCCAACCTGGCGGAAAACAAGCAGCTCAGCGCCTCCCAGGGGAGTCTCCGCAGTATTGACAACGATAGCAGCGCCACCATGAGTGCGGATGAAGGTTATTATCGTTGTGCTTTGGGTCAAAGTGTGATGCCCACACTAAGTTTTGGAAGGCTTTTGCCAGAAGGTGTAAATGAGTTTGCTTTGGGTTGTGTCGTTTTGTTTTTGTGGGGGGTTGGCGGGTGCTGCTGGTAGGTCTTTTTCTTCCCTTTCACTTTGATCACTCTATTTCTTATCTCTCTTCTTGCCGTTTCCTCTTAATTCACCCTGAGATCACTGTATATTGTGGACTGGGTAAATTTCAATCAAACAAACCTTTCGTTGTTTTTTTCTCTCCTTATTGTTTGATTGGCGTTCATTGGTTGTACACTTTTGGTTTTTCTCTTTTTATTTTTTATTCTTCTGAGAGATGGCAGATGATTGGTTGGTGGGGTCTGCTGGTGGCTTCTACTTCTTTCCATTCACTCTTGCTTTTATCTTTCATCTTGTTGTTTCCTCCTTAATTCACCCTGAGATTACCACATGTGGTGGAGTGGATAAATTTCAATGAAACAAATTTGTGACATTAACTTTCTTTCTTTTTCAGTTCCCATTGTACCTTCTCTTCCGGTGTATGGGTTTAAATGCACAAAATGATTTTTCTCACGCTGCCCTGTCCTGACATTTTTTGTTTCTTTCTGTGAAGGTTAATTTTCTTTGCTTTTAGTGTCTTTTTTATGTCTGTTTCCCACTTTCTCCGAGGTCTGACTAGTGCTGCATACTGATTTAGTTATTCTCTTATCATTCATTGTTTACAGCCCAAACCATCTCAGTTGATTTATTTTTTATCCTAGTTTTTATGCCATCTGTTTTGATTTGATTTCTTATTGTTGTATTTCTGATTTTGTCTCTTTTAGTTTTCGCCAGCTACTCTTCTTAGGTATATCATTTCTTCAGCTACTTGTACTGTACTATATTTCCTACTGTCGCAGCCAAAGACAAGGCGGGGCAATTCCCTTCTGTTATTATTCTTCCAGCCATCATGTTTACATAGAAAGAAAGTTTTTCTATAAATTCTTCATAAACTTTGTCAGTGACAAAATGATGGGACACGTATGGCTCCTGGGAGCATTGTATACATTATGTACATCTCCATCTACCTCAGCTCAAATCAAGCTGCAAAATAGGGCTCATAGGGAGAAATATATATATGTTTGGATGTTTTTCATCCAGAATTTAAGCTACAAACTATGGCTTCTGAAAGAATTATACACTTGTATATTTTGTACTCAGAATTTAGCTTAAAAAATAGCCCTTCTGACAATTAGTTATATATTTTGAATATTTTCCAACAAGAATTAACTACAAAATGTACCTCTTAAGGGAATTCGTTTTCTATATTTTTCATCTACAATCGAGCTGCAAAATTTCAGCATCACCACCCCACACCCCATTTTGTCTCAAATGTGGGCCTCTCGGGGTTTGATTCCTGAAGAATTAAAAAAAGACTTTTATTCTCCGTACAAAGGAAACTAAGAAATAAATGATGATTTCACACAAAAGCACAAAACCTTTTATGTTTTGCTTGTTTGCAGGCCCGCCAGGTGGTTCAGCTGCTGGTGTGGGCCACGGAAGTGTTTCCTCTGCCCAGAATCCGCCCGCTCCTCCTCCCAGTGGTGGTTACAGTCACCCGCAAATTGAGATCTCCCAGCGGCACACACCGCCTGGCTCCAGGATCACGCCCCACAGCGCTGGACTGATGCAGGTACGTATATATATCTATATATATATAAAGCTAAACATTTCTATTCTCTGCTTATAACTCGGGAACCACTGCCCACAACTTTCATATTTCGTATGTAGATTTAAAAATCGCCTGTTTTAGGTTCTTAGGAATAAACTCTGGGATCATATTAGTATTTTAATTGATTGGGAGAAGATTGTTTTGCCTGCGATCCACAAAACTTTTTATCGTTACTAGATCTAATATTTCTTGATTTCTGATCATTCCCATAAAACGCCCTTTAACTTCAGTATCAAGTACTACGTAAAAAACCCGCATAACTTCAGTATCGAGTACTTATTTGATCTACTAATTGTACTAGATATCACCTGTAACCCGTACAGTGGCTTCTGAGTTAACCGCAGTCAAAGTTAAATAGACCCAGCTTTATAATAAGGAGAAATAATAATCCAACATTGTTTACGGGCATGGCTGTAAGAGACGAAGATGAAGAGGATTTATAGTCACAAGTGCAGGCTCACCGACTGTACGTCATTAATCCCCCAGCAGCTTGTTAGGCACCTCATACTAACACGCCGACAAGGTCTTGTTCTACCTATCGCTGTGTACTCATTCACACGTGAGTCAAGTGGAGGATAACAGAATCAAATATAACTTTCCTAAAAGTACAGCGTTGAAAAAAAACCCCCACCTGGGCCGGCTGTGGGGTTTGAACAAATGTTGTCCTGATTACAAACTCACAACATGTCCAACGCCTTGAAGATCATATAAGATGAAATAATAGAATAGTTGGTCCAGTCTTCTCTGGGAATGGGGTGGGGGTGGGGGGGTTACCTCTTATATTGTCTTTTCCCTTATGCGAGGTGGGAGATGTTGAATGAATCTCTTGCTCTACGTTACATTTTATTGTTTATTCATGGGCTTTGTCGAATATTTCTTTTATTACTCTTCGGCAGGCATTTATTTGCAGATTTAACAGTTTTTAAAAAATACACACACCCGCAACCTAAACCAACCCATTGGCTAAAATATTAATGGATTGATTTGAACATTTACTCTGAGCCCTCTTGTGATTGTGCAAATTTTCTCCCCAACTCAATAGCCTAAGACAAGAAATTTTAATGGGGAAAAAAACGTTCATAATTCTGCACCTCGTCTCTGCTAGAGTAGCATTAGTCTCAACACCAGAATGAGCCCCGACCAGAGTACTTTTAGAAAAAGGGTTCTAGACTAAACTTTTTTTGTAGAGCGTATGGAAGTGTTTTGATGTCCATACTGTGCTATACTAAAGCAAAGAAATTTAACCTTCACAGAAGGAAACGAGAAAATGTCGACAGGGTAGCCTATCATGCTAATCAATTTTGCATACCATTATTATATGCTTTTGTTGTGCATAGTATTGAATTGAAATGTAAATCGTCATTGAGCATATTTTATGGACACTAGGTGCGATATCTAATTAATTACATTATTTATCATTAGCATTATTATTATCAACAAGCATGCCTGCAGACAATGATGATTATGATTATTTTTTACCACATCCTTTTTTTTCAACAATGAACTACTCAATAGGTTACTGGGTGCATGGTGATATCAAGTACCGGTGTATTAGATACTTAGGTAAGGTGGGATTTTCATTGCACATCTAATGACCGGAAATGAAGGAACGAGTAACAGTAACAACAAAAATTCCGGGAATCGCAGGCAAAACAATCTTTTCCTAATCAATTAAAATACTGATTTGATCCAAGGGTTTATTCACTAAGAACCTAAAGCAGGCTATTTGAAATCTACCTGTGAAATATAGCAGTTATGGGTGCAGTGGTTCCTGAGTTATATGCGATCAAAGTTACAGACGTACAGCTTTATATAGAGAGAGAAAATTAAACAATCTAGTGAGTGGCAATTCCAATTCTCATAATGCAGTTGTAATTGGCAGTTCCCATTTCAACTTTTGTTGTATAGGTTTAGATGCTTGAACTGATCTTTCTCCAGGCTACCCTGTCCTGACAATTGCCGTTTCTTTCTGTGAAGGTTAAATTTCTGTGCTTTAGTGCCTCATTCATATCTTCATCCCACTTTCTCAGAGGTCTGCCTTTTGATCTTTTACCTTGGGTTTTAGCGATGTATGCTGATTTAGCTATTCTCTTATCATTCATTCTGTTTACATGCCCAAACTATCTGAGTACATTCATTCCTGGCTTAGTTTTTATGCCATCTGTATCAATCTCAATTTGTGGTGTTTCTGATTCCATCTCTTTTAGTTTTCTTCTTAGATGTTTGCATGAACTTTTTTCTTTTTCAGTTCCCACCGCCACGTCTTGCGCCTCCCATGATGCCGAGTATAAAGCGCACCTTCAACGATCTTGAGCTAGTCCGGGGTTGTGTCTTCAGGCGAGGTCACTGTCATCAGAGAGGTTAGTACCATTTTTATTTCAATTCAATTCAATTCAATTCAATTCCATCATCTTTATTAATCCTTTTAAAAAGGAAATTATATTTGTGTTATCACAATTTCCGTTTAAAAACAATAAAATACATCAATGTATTTAAATTTAATACAAATCAAACTTAAGTTAATTATTAAATGTATAGATTTTAGGAGAAATATGTATAAAGTTATAAAGGTGAGTAAATAGATAGTGCAGTGAAACAATATTCATAAATAATAATTAAAGACAAATCAGCTTAGCTTCAGACACATGCACCATCAAAAATCATTCATTCTCCATCCATCAATTTCCATTTCTTAAACATTCTAAGTAAAAGGCCTTTATGCTTTCAAAGTTAAATATGGTCAAAATATTGTATGGCACTTGAAGAAAAGATCTAAAATATCTCTCTGCGTGGGATTTTAACCCCAAAAAAGCGCGGGCCTGCCTGGGAAGCTGCGCAGGCTCTATATTTAGGGCCGCCGTCATTGGCACGGGAAGCATGCTTTATTTAGGGCGAGACACCTAGGCTTCTTGGGAAATTTCCATTTTCCTTGCATGGTTTATGACGTAGTTTGACCTTTGAGTTCATAGTAAGATAACAGCCAATGACATCACAATTTATTTTAAGTTCGTTGCTTTCGATAGCCTTGTTATCATTCGTCAAAGTGGCGTGTTCCGTTTAACACGTCATGAGAGGTCCAAGTTGATTACATGGCTATCGCTGCTAATGTTTAGTCCTTAGTTTAAGTTTCTTTTGTTGCAATAACATCTCAATATGAATTCCTTATTCTTTCAACTTATAGAAAATGCATGTTTTATAGGTCTTTTATCATCTTTAAACGTGGACTCCTTGTTCAAACTAAGTCTAAATCTAGCCGGCGCCCATTGCACACTCGTTTTTTCATGCAAATGGCTGGGGCAACCCCTCACTGTAAGAAGGTTACTTCCCGTAACACATAGCTCTACTTGGGTTAAATGTATGAGTCGACTGCTTCTGCCATTTGTTTTGGTTACGGAGAAAAGAGGATGGGTGGCAACCATGAATGGCAGTTCTTCCTTCCATCGCATGGAATCTCACGGAATCTCAGAGTAACGTCAATGTGTTGTGTTGCAAATTTTCTGAAAGTTTCTTTTAAAACACCAACCGAATAGCAACGTTTCCTAGATTATTCAGAAAAATAGATGCAAGTCTTATGCTTCTAATGTTTGAATCCAAGCTTGATAATGATAAATGGCGTAGGTGGCCGGCGGTTAGGCTGCCGGACAGGGGATCATGAGGTCACTGGTTCCGAATCCCAGCAAGGCTATGTCCGACATTGTGTTCCCTTGGGAAAGGCACTTAGCACGCATTTTCCCCCCTCAACTCAAGTGTAAATGGGCACAAG
>JAXRKP010000458.1:217500-252500 GCA_037039925.1 Doris montereyensis
CCTCGCACCAGGTGGCCCCTATGGTCCGCCCCCCCACCGCTTCACCCCAGCAAGGGTCCATCACAAAGGGAACTCGGTGAGGGAATTGGGCCGCGGGGTCTACGAGGGCAACCAGTACCGCAATCCCCATCCGGCCGCCATGTATGGCCAAGCAAGGCAGTACCTCTCCAGCGGCGGCGCCCCACCGGTCAGTGCGGGAGGCGAGCAGAACGCGCCGCCACAGCTCACGGGCAACCATCATGAACGATTATCTGACCGCCCAACAGATGCCGAGAGGCACAAGGGAGAGCGGGACGAAGCGTCCACAGCCGAGGTCAGAGGAACCTCCCCCACCTTCACGGCCAGTCTCGCTTCGGCAGCCGCCTCAGACCACCGCCAACAGATGGGAGCGAAGGCGGGGTTGGAGGTCAGGAAGGTGTACGTGATGGGCAGCGACCTCTCAAAGCCCCGGACAACGGGGAAGAGAAGCCGTCTCCCGCAGGTTGGCCACATGGTGAGCTCTTTGCGATTTTGTACGCCTGGATAACTCTGCCTGAAAGAAGATTATTTTTTTAGGCCTTAAGCTTTATAAGAAGTGGTGTGTCTGTGTCACATGCGGTGAAGAAATTGCTTGATTTTGCGTTGAATTTTAGACTTTTGTTAGTTTTATAAGTAAACTCGAGTAAAGCGCTTTTATCAAGGCTATGACAGAGTGTCAAAGTGTCAAGACGTGGTAATTGAGGCGCTGGTAACTCAAGTCAGTAGAGTGTCTGACTACCACCACTTAGGAGGCCCGAGTTGGGATTCCCACTGCCAGTCTGGGCAAATTTTGCTGTCCACCCTCTCCCGGCAGCGACAAGAGTAGCCAGGTCTTTTCAGACTGCGAAATGGGACTTACTTTAATTCTAATAATTAACAACATTTTGAAAGTGGGATATTTTTCCTAGCCTTTTTTTTCTTTCTTTTTCTTAATAAAAAAACTTTATACCATGATTATTATTTATGGTAATACGATAAGTAATTACTTTAAAATGCAATTTATTAAATACTATATATTATCGTACGTGTTTGTGCATGAAAAGATTAATTTTTATGTCCATGTATACAATTTATCTACCCATACTATAATATAATTATTCATTTTTACACGTCCGTAAAAACAAATTTCCCTCCGGGATGATATTTGAATTTTGAATTTTGAATTTAAAATTTTGAACTTGAATTTCTTTTTTCCTCTCCCCATTTTGTATTTTTTCCAACCCAGGAGGATCTCGCGGCATGGCAGGACCGATTCCACTAGACTCCATGGTCGGACAGCTGCCCTCCATTGTGGCCGGCACTGGCCACCAGGGCCACCATCCCGACCAACACAAGGGGAGGTGCAAAGCGTTATGGCAGACTCTACCAGCATGTCACAACGAGGACAGCTTTCTCCCAGGCATGCCGATCCAGGTGGGGAGTCACCCGCATTGCCCAACCCCGTTGTGGTCATGAGTTGTTTTTTAAATTTTTACCATGACCTGGAAAGCCGAACTTATCAAGGCAGACTTTTGCTCTGCTGTTTTAAATCTAACGCTGATACCACTGGAATGAAATTTCTTTCGTTCTAAAAAACGTCTTTGAATGAAATTGAATATATACCGATTCGCAAATGAAAGATAAGTTCTTCCTTATGAGGCGTTGTAGTTGAACTGGTGTTGTGAGCTTGTAATCACAAACACACAACGTTTTACGTTTAGGGAAAGGTACTTTGCTCTACTTTCTCACTTGGCTCAGTGTGAACGAGCACCCAGCTACAGGTAGAGAAAGATCTTGTCAGAGTGTTAGTACCAAAGCCTAACAGGCTTGTGTACTGTATACTAAGGACTATGAATGAAATGGCCTGCGGTGGGATAAATGATGTATTCGGGGAGCTTGCACTTGTGCGGGATACAGACTATAAATCCATCCTTATCTTTGTGAGAAATTAGTTGAAATTAGTCTCGTCACTTCCTAATATCATGACGTGGGTGGCAGAGTGTTTAGGTTGTCGGACCTGGAAACATGAGGTCCCGGGTTTGAATTCTATTAAAGCTATGTCCTATGTTGTGTTTTCTTGGGAAAGGCACTTAACCATGCATTTTCCCCACTCAACCCAGGTGCAAGTGGGTTCAAGCTCGGAAGTAAGTACCTGCATCAGACTAGCGTCCTGTCATGGAGCTTATTATTATCACCCGTTCCACTTCATGCTATAATAACTGGATAAGCTCCAATTCTATGGACTGTAATGGCCCCTTGAAAGAATCATTTTTTAAGCTTTTATTTAAATCCCTGCCATATATATCTTGAAGTCAAAATATTGTGACCGATGGGGTCTTTTGTCTATTCAATGTGATATTAGCAGAAGTTTTTGATTTGATTTAAAATTTACCCACATCCACAACTAAGGTGATCACTTGGGTTTTGGTAGGATTTTTAATTTTGCCAGACTGCCCTGTAAACAGCCAAGGCATCTTTAACGTGCACAGACTATTGTGATCTGCACACAGGACCTCCTTTTATTGTCCGTCTCGATGGGACTAGATGTCGATTCACCTACCTGGATCGATGGGGTAGAGTTTGCTCGAAAAAAAATCGAGATGATTTTCCAACCGTTAGTAGTAGAAGTACAGAAATTTGGAATAGCCAGATCTACTATTAGTTAGGAGATAAGGGATATACCTGTTTTTCTTTTAGCCTGGCGTACCTCACATGATTTGGGAAATTGACACGATAGCTAGATTATATAATTTCTGTAACGGAAACACCTATGCAGACTTCACAAACAAGGAAGATTGTCTAGAACTTTGACTTTCTTGTGAGGGAAATTAGAATAGATCTATAATTGAATAAAGTTTCATGTGCTATTGAAGGAGAAACATGAAGAAAACGCTTCAGGTCTGATAATTTGGGGTGTTTGAACATTTCATTATCTTTTTTATCAATAAAGACACTACAATCAAACTACATCTATTTCATTTATCTTTTGTTGTTTCATGGGACACGAACAGGCGGCATGTGAGACTCGTAGGAATGGGACCAAGACCCGAATCAGGGCCGCCGCTTCCCCCAACCCTCACAAGGACTGCCGTACAAGCCAGAGCACCCATACGACAAGGCGGCCACCTCAAGGGACGGCTCAGTGGGAACAGCAACTCAAACAGAGGCAGTACGAGGCCACCTTGATGGAGCAACAGCACTGTAGGTCATATTCATTATCTTTATCTTTATCTTTATCGTTCTTCATCGTCATCGATTTGATCGATCGAGGGAGGGGGGATGCTATGGGCTGGTAAGTGGTCTTAATTTTTTCTTTTCACTCTTTCATCTCTTTTACTTTTTTATTATCTTGTTGTTTCCTTTCAATTCACATCCACAGATCGCTGCATATGGTGGACATGTTAGATGTGATAAAAGTTTTGTTAGGAAAAAATTTACCTACTATAAACGTTTTAATGTCTTGACAAAACTAAAGAATGAAGATGAAGACATGAGGAAGAGATGAGCTCCTTTCTTCCTTTCTTTATCAGTTCCCATTCTACTCCCTTGTATGGGTTCAGATGCCGAGATGATCTTTCTCCATGATGCCCTGTCCTGGCATTTTCCGTTTCCTTCCAAAAAGAAGAACCCTTATGAACATTATTTGTAAATGTGACTTTTGGTAGCGTCGGCTGGTGGCGGGCTTCGCTGACAGATGCAGTGAGTTCAAACTCGAATCCTACAAAGCCCTGTCTGCCGTTGTGTTCCTTGGGAAAAGATACTTAACCTGCATTTCCCCACTCCTCAGGTTCAAAATGGGTACAAGCACAAGCTGGGAGTAAACCTGCTTCAGACTAGCGTCTTGATCAGGAGGTGATTATTAACACCTGTTCCACCCACAGCCCTATCAGCTTGGATGAGCTCCGGCTATATGGGCCGTAGTGACCTTAAAAGACTTTTCTTTCTTTTTTAACACTTCTTGACTGAAGGAGGCGGGGCATATGTATATGCTGAGAAATAGAGAAAATAAGTTGTGTCGTTTTTTACTTCTTGGCTAGAGGACCATATGTATTTGCTAGTGAGAAATAAATTGTGTTGTTTTTTTTGGCTTTGTTTTTTTAGGGATTTTTTAATCTTATGTTTAGGGTCAAGAATACATCACAAGAGTAAAAATTTCAATTAAATTGTGAGAAAAAGCTGTAGTGGTATCCTGTGTACTGGGTAAACAAAGTGGTCAATTGGCGACTTGTTTTTAGCATATCCGCTACTACGTGTTTACAGTTTCACTGATAATATCTTATCTCGTCTTTTCTTGCAATAATTGACTTCTGTTTTTCATTTGGTGTCTGATGTGATTCACGAACAAGAGCAAGAAAGGCGTCTGGCCGAGGCTCGTGCCACAGCTGTGGCGGCTCATCCTCCGCATTCTTCTCATTCAGTAGACAGCCGGCTTTACCCCGTACAACGTCCTGACAGCCAGAGAGCATTCAGGTAGGAAATCCCTTGCAATGAGTGACAAAGACTGAATCTGTTTGTTTACATTGGTCTTGTCATTTCATAAAGTGCTTTTCTGGTCGGTGTTGAATGAGTCTAATTTATAAAATAATAAAAATATATGTAATAATAATAATAATAATAATAATAATAATAATGAAAATGTAATCAATAAACTTTATTGTCACAAGTGGCACATGGTTTTGATCATCAGTAGTTAAGATGAGTGCGTGGCACATATAGGTGTGGCTTAAATATGTATACAGTTTGTATGACTCATGAAAGATTCAGAAAAATTGTTCACAACAGGTTGTATTTAGTTAAGATTTATGGTCTATGAAACTATTAGGGATATGTCTGTCTGTCTGTCTGTCTGTCTGTCTGTCTGTCTGTTCTTTTCTTTTCCCCCTACAGCTTCCAGACTGTACATCCTCCTCTCCGTTCTCCTCCCTAACTCCCTCCTTCCCTCCCTCCCGACTCTGGATTAGTCGGGTCAATCTTCCGACCCTAGGCCACGCAGCCAGGGGCCAAACTGGAAAAAGGCATGGGTGAGGCCAAGTCTTTGAAAACAGGCAAATTTTAGGGCACAAGGTAGCGAAAGCTTAATTTTTACGATAGTTTTAAGACTTTAAGATCGTCTTTTCATTTGAAACAATTTGATTATGGGACTTCCTTATTATTTGGGGGGGGTAAAGTTAGTCCCACATGCCCTCGAAGGAGTTGTAGTGAGAATTATTGTTTGAGTCATACGGCATAATAAGGTAGTGGTTTGCTTTTGCCTTCTGCGCTGCCTTTCACTATTCACTCCATCAACCATCCCTCCCCTCCCAATTTTTCTGCTTGGTTGACAAGACAGAATCAGTTTGATATTGGTTTTAGTCTCACATCTCCCAGCTTACTGTCATCTGCCAACGTATGTTAGCCCTTTTGGTGATTCTTTCACTTGACCCTACAACCTGTCCCAATCTGCAACGTATTTTAGCTTCACACCATAGAAATGGAATAAACTCTGGCTCTCTGGGCCCCTGAAGTTAATGTAATGACACAAGATAATATGGGAGAAAGACGTATAGGAACAAACACGAAGGAGACAAACACGAGGAATAGACAGAAAAAAATCCTGGCCACCATGATAATGGGATCGAACCTGCGACCTCTGCGTCGGCACCCATTCAAACAAGTCAATCAACCATGAAAATCAATCCAGCGTGCTGCCAGCCTTTTAGCAAAGCAATAACTTCCTTCAAAGCGCTTTTCTGTCCATTCCTTGCGTTTGTCTCATGTTTGTTCTATGGGGGCTTTCATATTATCTTGTGTCATTACATTAACTTCTGATCCCCAGTCCACGCCCCTTGCCTCACTGTTTGTTTTCTTTATCTGGGAAACAAAAAAACCCAACCCCTGAAGGAGCTTTCCATCTTTAAATTTGTTCCGTCTTCTTTTCTTCCCCCTCTCTGGCCCCTCCACCTCGTCAGAAGACTCACATCGTCTTAATCTCCTTTTCAGTTTACGGAGGTTAACAACCTTCAACTTCCCTGGCTATTACACGAGACACGAGTCTCCTGCTGAAAATAGAAAAGAAAAGGTTAAGAAAAAAAAAATTAAACGTCTCGAAAATCAAACCGTTTTAATTTCCCCCAATGAACCTACAGGAGAAGGGGAACATCTGTTGGCATGCCTCTATACGGTGACTGCTTAAAATTGGTAGTGGGCGGTTGGTGGGGTCTGCCGGTATGGTCCTACTTCTTTCCTTTTTGTTATTTTATCTATCTCTATCTTGCTATTGCCTCTTAATTTTACCCTGAGATCACTGCATACTGAATGGGGTATATTTCAATCAATCAATGTTACTATTGCTTTAAAATTGATAAGAAGAAACCTCCTGAGACTTTGCAGCATGTTTGTTTTTAGGGATATGGTGTTCTTTCTATATGTTCTCTTCTTTTTTTAAAATTTAGTCATAAATAGCAATAATACAAAATTTTTGAGATGATGCCTATGAAAAGATAATGCATGTTTTCCACACACACACACACACAAATTGTTTCGTGAAGACAATGAAGCTTAAGACTAAGAGTAATTTTTCCCTTTAACGCTCTTTTTCTTCTTCCTTGTTTTTTTCTTTTCTTGAATTAGCAACAGCAGGAAGCCAGCTCGGATCGTAGCCATGACAGAGTGGAGGACATTACCTCAACCCGGCCAGTCAAAGTTCAGCTCATCAATCTCCGTCACAGTGTTCGCCATCCTCTGGTGTGTCCAGTTTGGGCAAAAATTTCCCCAGTCAGTTGCTTCCGCACCCTCAGCCGGAGTTGACCTGTCAAGGTGTTCTCCTCAGCCCCATTTCCAGAGGCATGGAGCGCAGCAACAGCAACAGCCACAGCAAAGCAGTCAACCCATCGAAAGCACTTGAAACGCCAGCAGTGGTAAGTCGTCAACAGAACAAAACGTGAATCGCTGCCATCAAAATGTTCCCGTTTCGTTGTAGGGGTGTCAATCTACTTAGTATAAAATTTATCTATAAAACACTTTGTTTTAGTCTACCTACTATAAAATGTACATATAAAACACTTTATTACAAGGGGTGTCAGTTTACTTAGTATAGAGTGTATATATAAAACACTTTGTCAGTCTACTCAGTAAAAAATGTTTATATAAAACACACTTTGTCAGTCTACTTAGTATAGAATGTAAATATAAAACACACTTTGTTAGACTACTCATTATAAAATGTAAATATAAAACAGACTTTGTTAGTCTACCTCGCAGTATAACATGTATATATAAAAACAGATTTTGTTAGTCTACTCAGTATAACATGTATATATAAAAACAGACTCTATTACAAGGGAGTGTCCGTATACTTAGTATAATAATATATATATATATATAAAACACACATTGTCAATAATACTTAGTATAAAATGTATACAATGGATGCTGCATGAGTCGATGTTCAAGGGACCCATTAAAAGGATCGACTTATGTAATAAAAATCGATGTAAGCAATTGCTCCGTTTCCTCCCCTGCTGACAGGGTTTTCATCATAATGATCTTGGGTATTATTTATTATTACGTATTACTGACTGCTGACATGCATATGTGGTTGTTTTTGTGTATTTCTCTTGCTCAGGTGATTGAGCGCAGTGGTAGAATTCCAAGTGAAAGAGATGGATGGGCGATGATGGAGTAGTATTAGTAAAGTGAAACTACGTGTGCGATTAGATCTCTAGCTTTCATTTTAAACCAATGGCCTGTTTTTTTGTCAATTGCTATGTTCCTGTAGGAGATATATCTACTAATAATATTAGTATTAATGCCGATGGCTGGTACACAATGATTGGGTAAGAGTAATTTCTCTCTCTCTCCCTTCCTCCTCCCTCTCTCTCTCTCTCTCTCTCTCTCCCTCCGCCCTCCCTCCCTCCCTCCCTCCTCCCTCCCTCCCTCTCTCTCTCTCTCTCTCTCTCTCTCTCTCTCTCTCTCTCTCTCTCTCTCTCTCTCTCTCTCTCTCTCCCTCTCCTTATCCTTGGCACCTCCTCCCTTCTTTCTACTCTCCACCTTCTTTCTACCATAAACACACACACACACACACCACACATCGTACTACCTGCAAAGTGCAATTAGTGTTAGATTAACATCCTACGATGTTGTGTTACATACTGTATTACACAGCATGTTGACCAAAGCAGGAGGCATAACATTCCCGCCTGCCCCCTGCCAGGCCTTAATAATAGAAACTCGTGATTCTCTCTCTGCTTCTCTCTCTTTCTCTCTCTCTCTCTCTCTCTCTTCTCTCTTTCTCTCTTTCTCTCTCTCTCTCTCTCTCTCTCCCTCACCCCTTGTATCTTAACCCTTTCCTGCCCCTCCCTTCTGTGTTCAAACAAGGATACAGCTCCCTTTCCCTTCCAGTCATTGGACAAGTTTTGCCTCAAAAAATGAAAAAAAGAGCCAGAAATCTCTCTCTCTCCTCCCTCCCTCTCTCTCTCTGAGTGCGCCAGTAGACGCCAAGGCATTGGTCTGATAGGGAGGAAAAGGTCAAATCAACTTTAAAAAAAAAATAATTTGAAGACATGATAACTCTCTTCACAACCTTTTGAACTCTTCTCTCTCTCTCTCTCTCTCCCCAGTCCCTCTTGGTTCTCTCCCCATCCCCTGTCCCCAATCTCCTTCCCTCCTCTGGGCCCCTCCCTCCAGAAAAATCCCCCCTCCCTCCCTCCTCCCTCTCCCTCCCTCCTCCTGCGTTTGTCCTCCCTCTCTCTCTCTCTCCTCCTCTCTCTCTCTCTCTCTCTCTCTCTCTCTCTTCCTCTCTCTCGTTTAATTTCTCTCTCTCTCTCTCTCTCTCTCTCTCTCTCTCTCTATCTCTATCTGTGTAGCAATAGGCACATCTCAATGCTGACAATACGATGTAGACCCACGCAGCATAATATTACGTTTCATAGTTATTGGTGGCTGCTACCCACCTGACCCTGCTCGCTAATTTCACTCTGACCGGTACAGTCGCAACTGGGTCCGATTGGCTAGGACTCGGTAGAGAAAGGAGAGACAAACAACAGGCCGTATGGCCAACCATATGCCAACACCTGAGCGGATTTTATTAACTTGCGTTAATTGAATCTTGTGTTGTAGAGTGAGGGCAAGTGGAGACGTTTGGATCATCATCAATACAGGTAGATCATATTGATCGTATTCTGTAGCTGCGGGGTCAACAGCCGTGGATGCCATTGAAATTGAGACAGCGACTTATGCAATCGTAAAGATCGACTTGAAAGCCATATTACTCACGTCGATGTCGACTTATTATGTGTTTGGGGGGGGGGGGGGGACTGACTGTCAAGAAACATCGACTTGTGCAGCATCCACTGTATATATAAAACACACTTAGTTAGTCTACTTAGTGTATTCTTCTTCTTTGTCTTTCGGCAATTAGTGTTTTCCCCATTAGGGGTCGCCACAGCAGACCATCTGTCTCCACTTTGTCCTATCCTGTTTGCCCCCTATCTCTTGCACCAACGATCCTCATGTCTTCCTGAATCATATCCATATGCCTTCGTTTTTTGGTCTTCCCTCTCTTCCCCCTGCCAGCAATATGTCCACCCGCAACATCTTCTGTCCACTATATTCCATATCCCTTCTCTTTACATGTCCTTGCCATCTCAGTTTGCCTTCCCTAACTTTTCCTCCTAGCCTACCTACTTGGGTTTCCCCTCGGATGTGTTCATTCCGAATCGTATCCAACCTTGACACACCCAAGGAGAACATCTGTCTCAACATCTTCATCTCGGTCATCTCTTAATTTTTCTTCTTGTCTTTGAGCAATCTTTGTCATCCTTCTCTTTACATGTCCTTGCCATCTCGGTTTTCAGGCCATACATCATTGCTGATCTAAGTACTGTTTTATACACCGTCCCTTTCATTTTTGTATTTATCTTCTTATCACATATCACTCCCGTCACTTTCCTTCATCCATTCCATCCTGCCTGGATTCTCTTTTTGAGTCTACTTAGTGTAAAACACACGCCTTGTTACAAGAGGTGTCAGTCTACTTTGATTAAAATGTATATACAAAACACAGTATAAAATGTATATACAAAACACAGTATAAAATGTATATACAAAACACAGTATAAAATGTATATACAAACACAGTATAAAATGTATATACAAAACACAGTATAAGATGTATATATAAAACACAGTATAAAATGTATATACAAAACACAGTATAAAATGTATATATAAAACACAGTATAAAATGTATATACAAAACACAGTATAAAATGTATATATAAAACACTGTATAAAATGTATATATAAAACACAATATAAAATGTATATACAAAACACAGTATAAAATGTATATATAAAAACAATATAAAATGTATATACAAAACACAGTATAAAATGTATATATAAAACACAGTATAAAATGTATGTATAAAACACAGTATAAAATGTATATTTAAAAACACAATTTATTACAAGGGGGTGTCAGTCTACTTGGTATAAAATGGTGTCAGGCTACTGAGTATAAAATGGTGTCAGGTTTCTTAGTATAAAATGGTGTCAGACTACTGAGTATAAAATGGTGTCAGGTTTCTTAGTATAAAATCGTGTCAGGCTGCTTAGTATAAAATGGTGTCAGGCTACTAAATATAAAATGTATATATAAAACACTTTATTACAAGGGAGTGTCAGTCTACTTGGTATAAAATCATGCAGGCTACTTAGTATAAAATAGTGTCAGGTTTCTTAGTATAAAAATGTGTTGGGCTACTGAGTATAAAATGGTGTCAGGCTATTTAGTATAAAATGGTGTCAGGTTTCTTAGTATAAAATGGTGTCAGGTTTCTTAGTATTTAGTATAAAATGGTGTCAAGTGTCTTAGTATAAAATGGTGTCAGGTTTCTTAGTATAAAATAGTGTCAGGTTTCTTAGTATAAAATGGTGTCAGGTTTCTTAATATAAAATGGTGTCAGGTTTCTTAGTATTTAGTATAAAATGGTGTCAAGTGTCTTAGTATAAAATAGTGTCAGGTTTCTTAGTATAAAATAGTGTCAGGTTTCTTAGTATAAAATGGTGTCAGGTTTCTTAGTATAAAATAGTGTCAGGTTTCTTAGTATAAAATAGTGTCAGGTTTCTTAGTATAAAATAGTGTCAGGTTTCTTAGTATAAAATAGTGTCAGGTTTCTTAGTATAAAATGGTGTCAGGTTTCTTAGTATAAAATGGTGTCAGGTTTCTTAGTATAAAAGGGTGTCAGGTTTCTTAGTATAAAATGGTGTCAAGGTTTCTTAGTATAAAATTGTGTCAGGCTACTGAGTATAAAATGGTATGAGGTTTCTTAGTATAAAATCGTGTCAGGTTTCTTAGTATAAGATGGTGTCAGGTTTCTTAGTATAAAATGGTGTCAGGCTATTGAGTATAAAATGGTGTCAGGTTTCTTAGTATAAAATAGTGCCAGGCTACTGAGTATAACATGGTGTCAGATTTCTTAGTTCAAAATCGTGTCAGGCTCCTTAGTATAAAATCGTGTCAGGTTTCTTAGTATAAAATCGTGTCAGGCTACTTAGTATAAAATGGTGACAGGTTTCTTAATATAAAATTATTAGGCTACTGAGTATAAAATAGTGTCAGGTTTCTTAGTATAAAATCTTGTCAGGCTACTTAGTATAAAATGGTGTCAGGTTTCTTAGTATAAAATTGTTAGGCTACTGAGTATAAAATAGTGTCGGGTTTCTTAGTATAAAATGGTGTCAGGCTACTTAGTATAAAATGGTGTCATGTTTCTTAATCTGGACAAAAATAAAAATCTTACCAAAACCCTGAGATGACCTTATTGTGGATATGGATAAATCAAATCAAATTGATCTTTTTTCCACTGTGGCCTTCATTTATTTGCCGCCTTTGGGTTTGGGTTTGGGTTTTTTTGGTTTTTTTTTTTTAAATTTCTGTTATGTTTGATTCTCTTAAGCTATTGCTAGATGTTTTCACATCATGAAGTGGAGCAAGTGTTAATCCATCACTTCACGAACAGGACGCTAGTTTGTCAGTCACATGTTTTGCTCCATGACGGATGCGGGTATCAATTTGCACCTGGATCTAGTAGGCAACCACAGTATCCGTGTTCCCAAAACTGGTGTTAGGGTTTTCGTAAGACTGGTATTGAAAATTGAGGAAGCTAATCGTTAGAACAAATTATAATTCGTTTTTTACAGTGTAACGGTCACAGCTACTTAAAGCTATCTATAATGGGGGAAAATGCCATTCAAGGGCTACACAACTTTGTGGTAATCACGACATGAGTATATTCCTATGTCTATCGCAAAAAACTAACGACATGATAATCTTTAGTCTTATACCAACAAACATTCCCAAACCTCGAGTCAATCACCTAAGGGGACTTGGTAGTCCATAGGCAATGTGTCAGCCTTTTAACCAAAAGGTAGTGGGTTCGAGCCCTGACGGATGCTAAAAGGAGGTTCCATGTGCAGATCACAACACTCTGTGCATGTTAAAGATCCCTTGGCTGATTACAGGACAGTCCGGGCAAAATTAAAAATTCTACCAAAAGTCCCGAGATCACCTTAGTTGTGAAGGTGGGTAAAACAAATCAAATAAAAAACATTACCGAAAAAATCAGAGAAATGAGTTTGATAACAATTGTATGATAAGCATTTAAAACCATCACACTAGCTTTGGGAGGACCTGTATGTATGTGTCAAGTGTCTTCCCAATGGAATTTTGATGAAGCTTCAACTTTCGTCCTGTATACGCATTCCGGTACTTTGCGCTTTCGATATTACAGATTGGTGTTGTGCGCGAGTTAAAAAAGTAACTAAAATTGGGTTTTCCCCCAGTTTTGAAGCTGTCTTAGAGAGATGTGGTGGCAGGCCCGCCTGAGAGGCAACTCTCAAGAAGGCCTAATGCCGAGAAAGTGATAAAAATGTTAAGATCGTCGGAAGATGAAGAGGAAGATGATTTTTATGAGTCGTGAAGAGAGTGCTAGTTCCGATGGTGAAAGTTAGACTAGACCTTGTAGTAAGTTGTAGTAGCTCTAATGACCCGTGCAAACCGTGAATATTGGCCTGGGGCTCACAGAGTGAATTGGAGAAATGTGCTAGGAATGCCTGGTCTGCTAACGTTATGCACCAATGAATTTGGGGAGGATGTAAAAAGAAAGGAAGAAAGAAAAAGATTATTCTGGCTGGTGGGGCGAGTTGGCTCTTGTTCTTTTATAAACAATAAACAAAAGGTGAAACCATTGATGTTCTATTTCTTATAGGTATTGATAGCAGTGGCTCGTCCCATTCTCACCCAGAGTCCCAGTCTCAGAGTGGCCAAAGTCTGACCGGCATGGAATCAAAGCAAAGCAAAATAGAAATGGCTTTCCGCGAGAACGCACCCAACAGTGGAGACAGCCGATCGTCTCGCGCCGACAAGCCGAGCTCTTCCACGCAGCTTTTGAAGCCGTCTGTGTCGATCGCCAGCTACCGTCGCCACCAGAGGGCATCGGTCAGAACTTTGTGCAGTCCTCAGAAACAGAAGAGGGTGCACGGATTGACCCTGTCACCTTCTTCCAGCCTTCAGGCTTCAGGCCGTAAACGAGAGTCGGTCGCACAAGGGGAGGCACGACGATTTAGGACCTGCTACCCCATCCTCATCTTCGGTGGGCGGAAAATCCTCTTTGCTTCAAAAATCTTCCGCTGCGCCATCCACCACCGCAGCCAGCAGCAGCTCCAGGCCATCTCCGGGGTCGTCGGACGTGGCTGGAAGAGCGGACCCAAATCAGGGGTGGATAAATCTGGAAGACTTTCGGCCTACGATTTCCCGGACGATAGCCGGACGAGGATCCCGTTGGGTACATGACTCTCTCCGCCCGCTCCGCCAGGAAATGTCCCGTTGACAGCTCTGAAGGAAAATCCTGTTGGGTCGGACCGGACACCCAAGCCAATCCGGACGACGGCAAGAGTGTGGATAAAAGCGAAGCACAGACGTCCGAGGGTTTTCAGATGGGAAACCGAGGTCGAGATTCGGGAGCCGTGTCAGCAGCGTGGAGGCCGATGCTGGCATGTCTTCCGTGGACAGCACCAGGCCTGAAAAGATGGCGGACGGGGAAGGCGTGGACAGTTCTACTCAGTCCCATGCCGAGAGGATAAAACTGGGCAAGTCTCACGGAGCAGCCGATTCGCTGCACGGCTCAGAGGCGGGTTCCATAGACTCGGAAACGATGCCTTACTCCCAGCGTTGGAGGGCGGCCTCCCAGGACCAATGTTCCAGTGAGGAGCCTGTGCCCCTGCACGCCGTGACTAGCCCGTCGTACACGTCCAGTCAGCCGGTCGTGTCCAGTATGATGAGAGATCCGGACCAAACCACTCTGTGCTCTAGGGATCAGGAGCCAGTGCCGCTCCTTTCGTCCCAGTACGAAACGCTGTCTGATGACGACGACGTCTGATTGATGAAAATAGGGATTTGGAAGAAAATGATACAATAATATGCCTGTTGTAAAAAAAAATATGACACGTTGTCGTTGTTGTAGGGTTTTGAACTCTGTTAATGTCAATGCATAGCTGCCAATCAGCAGCTAGCTAAATGCTTCTTGTATGTGTTTTCATTTTTTCCCATTGGTTTGTGTTGTATGTGTCGTGCTCATTTGATGTCAATGCACCAGTGTTTTTTTTTTTATGTTTTGTTTCAATCTCTCTTGATTCTACCTCGTTATGTGTGGTTTTAGTCTATTTTGCAATGATTGCAATGTATTATTTATGTAATTCTATGTGACGTTTGATAATTTATTAATATGGCGTCAGTGAACTCACGCCATTTTGAAGATTTGTTATATTATATCATGTTTCCGCTACGTTTTTTAAATTCTTGTTGTATTAAATGTTCGCAAGTATGACTATTGGCTGCGTATCGGCACTGCCAAGCAACGGGGAATGACAAACAGTGACAACGTCACCAAAGGAGTCAGAGCAAACGTATAACATTTCTGATCTGTCCCTCCATCCATCAACCGACAACAAATGCAAGGTTCTGTCTCCTTTGGTAGAGTTTTCACTTAGATCGTGTCGTTTATTACGGTTTGACTTCGCTCCGCTGCTGAGTTTTTTCTATTTTGTTTGTCTGCACGGTCAGACAAAAATTCATGTTTGGGGTCATGTCTTCTCACTTCTCAGAGCAGGAATAACCGCCGAAAAGAATAGAAAATATTCAAAGATAAATTTAATCAGTGAAGGAACGATACTTGATAATGTTGGCTAAGATTCCATAGGCGGTGGCATTAATAAGCGAGCGGTAAGACTGCCATGCTCAGGATCGCGAGGGCTGGGGTTGGGGTTCAAATCCGGGCAGGGATTACTACACTGTATTCTTTGGGAAAGACACTTTGACACGCGTTTCTCCCACTCAAACCCAGGTTGCAAATGGGTACCAACATCAACTGACAAGTAGAGCCTTTGACAGACAAGCGTCCTGTCTTGAAGGCGATGTTAGTATCGTTGTCTTTTCTGCCTCACAAAGTTATTGAAACCGGGATAAACTCGGGTTATGTGTGCTGTAACGGCCTAGAAAGAATTTCACTTGCTTTTCTCAGAACAAAGAAAGAGTTGTTTGAGGGAAGAAAAACGTAACACATTTTTTTTGTGACCTGTGGTTCATTTTACATTTTTTTGAGAAAGTTGATTTGCTGTTGTCTTAAGATTTTTTTTTACTTTGGTCAAATGTATGACTATGACTCATGTCAAATGAATGACTCTTGTTCTCAATGTATGACTCTTGTTCACAAATGAATGACTCTTGTTCTCAAATGTATGGCTTTTGTTATTTTATGACTCTTGTTCTCAAATGTATGACTCGTTCTCAAATGTATGACTTTTGTCGTCAAATGTGTGACTTTCATCATTAATTTTGACTTTTGTTCTTGAATGTATGACCTCATTTTTTGTTGTCAGTATGACTTTTGTTCTCAAATGTATGACTTTTGTTCTCAAATGTATGACTTTTGTTCTCAAATATATGACTTTTGTTTTTAAATGTATGACTTTTGTTCTCAAATGTATGACTTTTGTCGTCAAATGTATGACTTTCGTCATCAATTTTGACTTTTGTTCTTGAACGTATGACTTCATTATTTTTTTTGTCAATGTCAGTGTATGACGTTTCTCAAATTTTAATGTATGACTCTTGTTTTCATTACATGGCATGTGATGTATATAATGATTTATTGCGCGAAAATATGATAAAGATAACTGTATGCTTCTTGTCACTTGTGAAGGAGAGAGTCCTCAGTAATGGGGGAAAGATGTTTTCAAAATGTTTATAGAACAAGTGCTTTTTTTCCCTTATGGACTGCTTAGAAATGAAAACTTTTCTTGAACTTTTGATGTAAATGAGTTCAGTGTATTACCTGTGGAATGAGAACTTATGGCTTTTTGTTAACAAAGACCTTTCATATTTTGTTTATTAAATGAATCGCTCTCATTTAAACAATATTTTATTGATTGGTTCAATTCATGAATTTAAGTAATTTAAAAATAAATATTGAAGCCCCACAGGAACAAAGACGAGACGAGACGACTATAAAGGAAATAAACAAATAATTTTTTTAATTCATTTAACCCATCCCCTTCCCTATGTTAATCTTTTTTACGTTACGTTTTCATTTGTTTTTCATACCCGTATATCCCTGGGTATTCATAATAGAATAGAATATAAACTTGAGGACAGTCAGTTGTTAGCTATAAAATATTTGTAATTTGTGTCTTCTATTGTTTTTCCTAAAACAACAAATTTAATAAGTATCATTATCGTGAAGTTTGTGCTAGATCTTTGTTACTATGATATTGATATTATAATAGAATTCATATTAATGGTATGAAAATGTAAAGACAATAAATTGTGAAACTCAATGAATATCAAAGACGGTGTTACTGTTACTGTTTTTGTTTTCAGCTTAAAGGTTTGTTTAGGATGCCGTTGGCTGTGTTCTAGCCACTGATTGACCATGTCATGTCTCACATCTGGTATGGGTTGAATCTCTGAAAGACGACATGTCTCACATCTGCTATGGGTTGAATCTCTGAAAGGTGTCATGTCTCACATCTGCTATGGGTTGAATCTCTGAAAGGTGACATGTCTCACATCTGCTATGAGTTGAATCTCTGAAAGACGACATGTCTCACATCTGCTATGGGTTGAATCTCTGAAAGGCGACATGTCTCACATCTGCTATGGGTTGAATCTCTGAAAGTCTCACATCGACATGTCTCACATCTGCTATACTATGGGTTGAATCTCTGAAAGGCGACATGTCTCACATCTGCTATGGGTTGAATCTCTGAAAGGCGACATGTCTCACATCTGCTATGGGTTGAATCTCTGAAAGGCGACATGTCAGACATTTGCATTCTGCTTCCTCAAGAGTTTCACTTTAATTCATTCATTCATTCATTCATTCATTCATTGAAATTTACCCTGTCCACCCATATGGTACATCTCAAACAGAAAGTAGCACGGGTAACAACTTTTGTAAATTTCTATCTTTATCATTGAAGAGTGACAGAAACACATGGGGATGCCATTGAAATCAACAAAATACACAGCGCTAAGGTGGTTAACCCTTCTTTGGGCAAAAGATTATCAATACAGTGGATGCTGCATAAGTCGACGTTGCATAAATCGATTTTCATCCAAGTCGATGTTTTTTGAGTCCCATCCCCACCACATTGTTTTAGTTCATATAAAAAAAAACTGTTTACGTCAACATCAAATTAAGTAACATAAAATGCCTTTCAAATCGATATTTTTTCACAGCTTATAGACGGTAAAATTAATGAAAATACGATTGCATAAGTCGATGTTTCAATGGCATCCATGGTTGTCAACCCCCAACTTGGAACAGGGTGAATACAAATGTACCTATATTAATGAATATTATTAAACATTCCTCCAGTTGACTTGATTCTGCATCACAAGATCCAATAAGTGCAAGTTAAAATCCACTCAGGTGTTGGCATGTGGTCGGCCATATGGCCTGTTGTCTGTCTCTTCTTTCTCTAAGGCCGAAAATATAGTAAGTCCGTCCAACTGTTGTCTTCCAAATGAAGACGGTTGACGGATGCAAACGTATGTGTATACTGCGCCCGTCCTTTTCCGCCTTCATTTTTAAAAAATAAGCTCGTAACACACTATTCATCGTTGAAAGCAACTCACTTAGTCACTGTATTTGACACAATGGCGCTTTCAAGAAAAAGCAAGTTAGCTTTGATGCTGTATTTACGAAGAAGAAGGCGCATCAAACGGCGTTTAATGTCAATTCACCCCATCAACAAGTTAAGGAATGTGTGTGGTGAATATCATCATCTAATGCCGATGTTGCGACAGGACTCGATCAAATTTAAGGAGTATTTTCGAATGGAACCTTCTACATTCAATCTCTTATCTCTGTTGCTGTTCTTTCTCCTCTGTCATATAAGGTCGGTCTCGATTCAACTGCATTAATTGGTGCATCCTCTTAAAAAGTTCAAAAAATTTTATGGTGGAAAGACAGCCATTATTTTTAGAAATTGAATTGAAGAATCTGTAATAAATGCTGTGGCAAGACACATGAGATAAATCATAACGGTTGTACTATCCACATTATATAATATTTGAAAATTTCATCACCGTGATTCCAGACACAATCTCTCCTGCCAAACTGCAATCCCGCAACGGTGGGAGAATTGATTTAAATTATCTTATAATTGAAAAAAACTAAATTCGGCTCTTATCTTGCCTAGAATTTGAGTCGCTAATTTCAAATTTGAAATCAGATTTTGATCCGATCAACCATTAAAAAGATATTGGACCAGATACATGTCCCCGCTAGACTCAGTGACGTCACCGACATCCGGTGAGACGGTGAGCGATCGCTCGTCGCGTCCGTCCAGCAAGTTGAAATGCAGCACGTTCCACTTCACTTTGACGGACCATGAACAGTCGCTGCAAGTCGGGTGCAATATAATATAGACCGTCCTTCAACACTCTATTTCATTTGTAATTTTGGCCTGCGTTACTTCTTTCCTTCATTTGTCTCCTTCAAACCGAGCTTAGTATATTTTCGGCCTAAGTCAATCCTACCCAGTTGCGACTACCGGATAGAGTGAACTGAAAATGGTCTCTCGGGGTGGGGGGGAGATGAGTGAAGGCCACCAATAATTATGTATAATAATAATCAGAGATGGGGACAAGCTCTAAAAAATACAACTTAACTTTATCGTCCCCTTTAAAAGTTCAAAATACTATGACTGGACGTAACAGTATTAAATTGTAATTATTAATACATACAAGAAATATATAAGAAAAGGGCCCAACTATTTTTTAAAAATAGCACATTGTAATTAGATATATCAACTTCTAAGAATCAAAATTCGAGAGACATTCCTGTAGTAGTACATGTACATTGCATTGCTGGCCTGGCAAGACAGGGCTTTGGGGTTTGAGTTTGAGTCCTGGTAATGGTATGGTAACTACCTATTGATTTATTTTCAAAGGTCTATCAAGCCATTAGAGTCTTACTGACTATCCATCCTCTGATTCTATAAAACATGAGTGAAAATTTCACAGGTGCCATGTGCACTTCGTGCAAATTACAGATTCCATTAGAATAGCAGTTATAAAAAAGTTGTGCCTCCTCCCTCTCCCTGATCAAACTCAAGCCAAATAATTACACACAAAAAAACAATCAATAAACAAACAACCCAAGAACAACAAGACCCAGTGACTCATCTCGTTTCATTTATCTTCATTTTGTTTCAACATCCAAATACCTCTTCTCACCAAACATTCAATATTCATCCTCTCTTATCTCAATCTCAGTCACTCATTTCCATCATATTTTTTCATCTATTTTACTCCTTTTATTCTATTCCCCTAACTAACATGTGTCATCTTATCACATTTACATGGCTCTTTTAATTTTGCAGTCACTTTGCTTCCCTCCAGAATATTTTTATCAACTACAATACTCTTAATGTTCTCTTCAAAGTATGCCCACCTCTTCCCATAATGATGGCAAACTAAATGTAATACTAATAATAGATGCAGAGACTCTTCTTAGAATGACAAATCCTCATCCAAAAAAAGAAAAAAATTGAGTCTAATAATTATATGCCTCGATGTTAGGTGAGAGGAAACAGCAAGATTAAAGTATTTAAAGATAAATATAAGGAAAGGAAAAGAACAAGAAGAACAACTGCCCACATTTGGACTTGGAATCTTCGTAGATATTATAATTATAATATAATAAGATAAGCTCAGAACCAAAGTAGCTTCCTTCATTAGTTCAACTTCATGTCAAGCTCAGGAAACTTTCTACCAAGGGTATGTGAATAGCGCCTAAGTAATAATACTATTAATTAATACGTAATAATACACCACATTGAAAACAAATCAATACTCGTGTAGTACTAGACGAGTAGAAGACCCACTTTTAATAATAAATAATATGAACACAATACTACAGGCGCCTACATTGATCAGGATGCTGTGTACCTAATCTTGTGTAGCAATAGCAGACCCTGTGTGAGCGTGTGTATGCATTGTAAGTTTGTGTGAGTGTGTACTGTACGTGTAAGAGAGAGAGAGAGAGAGAGAGAGAGAGAGAGAGGAGGAGGGGGAGGAGGGGGGAGGGAGAGAGATACAGAGACAGAGAGAGAGAGAGAGAGAGGGAGGGAGGGAGGAGAGAGACTAGGATGGAGGGGGAGAGAGGGAGGGAGTTGGAGAGAGGGGGAGGGAGAGAGAGTGAGGAGGGAGATAGAGAGGGAGGGAGGGGGGAGAGAGGAAGGAGGGAGAGAGGGGAAGGGAGGGAGAGGGATGAGAGGGAGAGAGGGAGGGAGAGAGCGTCTTTCTGTTGGAGCTGAAGTTTCCGGCCGGCCTATATGGGCTTTAGCGACTTGAAAAGGCAAACCCAATCGTAAAGTAGTACATAAGGCATGATTCTAAAAAAAATTTTAAAAAAGTTGTAACGATTAGACTTGCAGTCTTGAATTCTAAATAGTAGCAGGTCTATAATATAATATGTACTATTCCTATTGCCGGTTCTTCTACTACAAGGCTTACTAGTACTAAGTAGTAATACGAAGGAGCCACAGTGGAGTGAAGTCAAAGACGAAATATGACAATAAGTGACAATTCCACTAATAAAGACAGAACAAACACGTGACGTTTCGGGTATAACCCTTCGTCAGACAACAAACGAGAAATATTTAGAATCTAGATCTAAGTAAGTAATACAATGTGATGTCAGCATCACACAATGTGATGTCAGAAGAAAAAACATAAAGGAGAAAGAAAGAAAGAAAAAGACTAGAAGTGATGTTAAGAAAGGTAGAGATAGAGAGAAGGTTGAGAATGAAATAAAAATATGAAAATAAGTATGTAATAAAAGGTGAGAAGGAGATAGAGAGAATAAGAGAAATATATAAAGAGAGAGTGTGTGTGTGTGTGGGAGTGGAGAGAGAGAGAGAGAGAGAGAGAGAGAGAGAGAGAGAGAGAGAGAGAGAGAGAGAGAGAGAGAGAGAGAGAGAGAGAGAGAGAGAGAGAGAGAGAGAGAGAGAGAGAGAGAGAGAGAGAGAGAGAGAGGGAGAGAGAGAGAGAGAGAGAGAGAAAGAGAGAGAGAAAAGAGGAGAGAGGAAGAAGAGAAAGAGAGAGAGAGAGAGAGAAAAAGAGAAGAAAGAAAAAGGCAGGAAGAAAGAAAGAGGAGAGAGAGAGAGAGAGAGAGAGAGAGAGAGAGAGATTGAATATGAAAAGAAAGAAACAGGGAAGAACGAAAAAATAGGATAAATGTAAGACGAAAAAATAGATCTAGATCTATCTCACTGGGTCTAGAAAGAAGAAATGATAGATAAATGTAAGACTAGATCTATAATGGGTCTAGAAAGAAGAAATAATACAGAATGAATGAAAGGAAGTGTTAATCAAGATAAAAATTTACACTGAAGGTGCGAAATGTATATAAATTACAAATTTATCGATACAATAAGGGTAGAGAGTAAACAACTTAGCTGAAATTTCAAAAAATGCCAGTTAGGACTAGCTGATGCCATCCAAGTTCTCAAAATTTCAAGTTATTTCTCCTTGGTGATAAAATAAGGTCTATTCCGTAATGGTAAGAAACTGTGCGCAAAGTTGCTTCCGGTAAATGGTGAACGTAAAAGAAATATAAATATACATACAAAATAAAATTTGTAAAAAGTGTAGATGCTTACCATTGAGTATGCTACCATAGAAGGGCACACGGGGTGTGAACTGCTAGAGGGACCCAACTTTGCCCGGGATAGGAAGGGGTGGGGGGGCAGGGTTAGGGTGGGATAATTTCATGGGGGTGGTGGGGGAGCGGATGGGGTAGGGTCAGGGATAGTAATAGCGTGTGCCCGGCTATGGGAGTTACTCCAGAGAAAATTATACAAATTGGTGTAAGACGTTCATACCGTCAGGGTTGGTTGTGCCCAATCTTACTATAAGCCGGTTCTCTAAAGACTTCCTAGACTCAGCACCGCCAGTACATGACCTGAGAATGCATACTTTCAGGTCATGGGTTCCTCGATGTCCTGGTTTATTAAAATGTAAAGGCACCGGCTTGCTTTCGCAGTATTCGATATCTCTCCTGTGATGGCCAAATCTGTTGGAGAGTTGCAAGCCAGTTTCTCCGATATAGGCCATTCCACAATGACTGCAGCGAAGAGCATAAATAACATTGCGAGAGGCGCAGGAGAATTGCCCATTCACTGTCCAGGTCTGTCTAGGGAACTGAATGGTTGTGGAGCCGTCTACAAAGGATCATGTCTTGCAGTTAGTGCGTCCACATCGGACTGTGCCCGACGGCGAGGAGTCAGTAGAGAGGCGACTGTGCACAAGGATATACTGAATGCTAGTGTGTCTCTTGAAGGCAATTAAAGGAAAGGAAGGAAATCACGTCTAGTCTCGTCACTAGCGTGTAGAATAGGCAGGTTCTTGTGGACTATATTAATGACACGGTGTGTGTGCGGATGGTACGGAAGGATAAGAGGTATGCATTTGGTCTTTTTTTCTTCCTACGATGTTGAGGGCGTCTTTACGGGGTACAATTTTTAGCTCTCTGAAAGGCTTGACAAATGATGGCCCTAGGGTAGCCTCTGCGTAGGGAAGAAATCAAACATCTTAGGCGCTTCCTCTGTGAATATGTGCTCGGCAGAGCAGATGCGTCTGAGGCGGAGGAATTGAGAGTATGGAATAGCATCTTTGCAACGTGGTGGATGAGAGGATGTGTAGTGGAGATAGCTATGACTATCTGTATCTTTGTAGAATATTGTAGTTGTAAGCCCATGTTCGGAGAGAGAAACGGTGATGTCTAAGAAGTTAACAGTGGATGTAGACTGGGTAAAAGTGAACTGGATAGGTTTGCAAAAGTTGTTTGCAAAATCGAAGAAACTATTTCTACTCTCTCTCTCTCTCTCTCTCTCTCTCTCTCTCTCTCTCTCTCTCTCTCTCTCTCTCTCTCTCTCTCTCTCTCTCTCTCTCTCCTCCTTTCCCCTGTCTCTCATCGAATGGCGATAAATTATGATACCGCAGTAACAGTACTAACACATACTCTCTCAGTGACATCCATCCTAATGCGACTCAGACCCTATGTTTTCCCGGACGGCTGGTGCTCTTGTGTGTGTGTGTGTGTATATAAAATGAGACACAAAAACACGGAGGATTTTGAAGTTCTGAAAAAACGGAAAATCCCCATCACTCGAGTTGAATAAAGACACAAAGTGAAGTTGGTGCTTATTTCTTTTCCCTCTGTTACTCGTCTTTCCTTTCATTTTGCTGTTATTTCTCAATTCTCCATGAGGCCACCGCATATGGTGGACAGAGTAAATTTTAATTTCTCTTGAATTGATTGAAACAATCAAACAATCACAAATATTCAACCAAGAAAGGAAAGTCAGAGACTAATGTTCCTTCCTTCTTCTAAGCTGTGCATGTGTAAGGTGCGCACAGCAGGGAGAAAAGGCAAAGATAAAACATAAAGATGGATTTATAGTCTGTATCCCCGCACAAGTGCAGGCTCACCGACTGTGCATCATTTATGCCCCAGCAGGCCGTTTCATTTAAAATCCTTCTCAACTCCCGGGGGGGGGGGGAGCATAGGCCTACATTACACAAGCCTGTTACTGTTACTAGGTAGGCTTTTCATACTAGCATTCAGACAAGATCTCTTTCTACCTATAGCTGGATACCCATTCACACATGAGTCAAGTGAGGATATTAGAGTGAAGTCCCTTGGCTAAGAGTACAACATTTTGTGAAAATAACCCATCTGTGCCAGCCCTGGAGCTCGAACCAGTGTCATCTTGATCACCAGCTCACAATACTACGGCTCAGCTACAACAAAACCTAGATTAAAGATAAATACAAGAAGGAAAGGAAAGAAGAATAACCTACCACTACCACTCCAGTAACACATGCTAACCGCCCACAGTTGGACTTGAGTCTAAGATATTGTAAGTAAGATACGCTCAAACCAAAGACTGGGACGAAGCCTGGAATTCCATAAAAATGCTTGCCATGGAAAGAGAGAGAGGTGGAGCCTTCATTGCTGCTCTACATGCCAACTGGCATAATGGGCAGTAAGCCCTACATGCCAACTGGCATAATACATGCAAACTGGCATAATGGGCAGTAAGCCCTACATACCAACTGGCATAATGGGCAGTAAGCCTTACATACTACATGCCAACTGGAATAATGGGCAGTAAGCACTACATACTACATGCCAACTGGCATAATGGGCAGTAAGCCTACATACTACATGCCAACTGGCATAATGGGCAGTAAGCACTACATACTACATGCCAACTGGCATAATGGGCAGTAAGCCCTACATACTACATGCCAACTGGCATAATGGGCAGTAAGCTCTTCATACCAACTGGCATAATGGGCAGTAAGCCCCATACACATGCCAACTGGCATAATGGACATTAAGCCCTATATACTACATGCCAACTGGCATAATGGGCAGTAAGCCCTTCATACCAACTGGCATAATGGGCAGTAAGCCCTACATGCCAACTGGCATAATGGGCAGTAAGCCCTACATGCCAACTGGCATAATGGGCAGTAAGCCCTACATGCCAACTGGCATAATGGGCAGTAAGCCCTACATGCCAACTGGCATAATGGGCAGTAAGCCTTACATGCCAACTGGCATATTGGGCAGTAAGTAAGTAAGCCAAATCAAAGTAGCTTTCCTTCTTCAAAGTTGCGCACAGTTGAGAAATATCTGCATTCACAAATAAAAAATCAAACTTTTCTTGCCCAACGTTTGTCCTCATGCCCACAGTGCACACGTTGTGATTTTTGCCCACAAACTGCACAACACCAACAACAACAAAACGTGTGTGACCACAAGTTACGAACAAAGACAAAATAAAAATCGGAGAAAAATAGATTAAGAAAGATAAAATGTTTATTAATATTAATAAAAACACAGTGCAATGAATGAGAATTGAGAGTGATCTAACACTAAGGGTAAGAGGGTTTACGTAATCTTTTACTTATTTCAATATAAATTCTTTCATTCATGAGGAGAGTTATGATTCAAGTAGCACACACAACATTTTTCACTAATTTAGAAGTACGTGTACTTTTATTTACACAGACTGTCATCGATAGTGTGAGCTTGTAATGTAAAAAAACCCAACCCATCTAAGACGTGGGTTTATTCAATAGTTGGTGGACACTACTTCTCTCCTTTCCTCCAACTTGTATTTCAAAAAACCCAACTGGCATCAGTAAGCCCTACATAAAAAACTAGCATGTATTGAACAAACTGGCTCTTTTCTTCAACTCATTCAATGGTGGGCGGGGTAAATTTAATAAAAACAAACGAATTCAACCCTAAGATTAGTATTGGTATTAGCTTCCTTCATTGAAATTTACCCTGTTCATCATATGCGGTTATCTCAGGGCGTATTAAGAGGAAACAGCAAGGCCAAAGGCACGTGAAAAAATAAAAGGAAAGAAGGACCTACCTAGCCAGCGCCAACCAGAGACACAAAATCATACTTTTCTTATTATTTACCTCTCAATATAATGGAAACATGCATGACATTTATTATATAATATATATATATATATATATATAATATATATATATATATACTGGAATAATGAATATATAAGTCCTATATGCCATACTGGCATAAATGAGAGGAAATAAATCTAGTTACAAGGGGAAGAATTAAACATGGAATTTGCAATTTAAAATTAAAATAATAATAAAAAATAGTGGAAGTTTTATCTCATAAATGTAAACAAATTATCAAGGCTACATTCTCATATATATTAAATATAGGATTAGGAGTCATGACCTAGGTGCGGTCCTTGGGGTGTAAAAGGAAGTTAAGGCCCCTACATGCCAAACACATGGTCAAAGGGCAAACAAACTAGCTCTCATCTTCAAAGTTCAATATTCTGCATTTAAAAAAGAAAGTTTTCTTCTTCAATATAATTTCCATGGGAAATATTGTTGAACCATTGATTGAAAGGCGCATCTTCACACAAAGAGGTAAACCATTCAAAAATGTACTCTCATAAACAAGCCACAAAAACACATGTCAAATCATTGACAGGTACACGCTTATGCTTATACAGTTTTGACTTGATTTGATTTACCCACATCCACAACTAAAGTAATCTCACAACAACAAAGTTTTTTGGTAGGATTTTTAATTTTGCCCACACTGCCCTGTAACTGTAAATGTCAATCTTGGGTAAACAGCCAAGTGATCTTTAACGTGCACAGAGTAGAGCATGATCTGAACACGGGACCTTTTTTTATCGTCCGTCTCAGATGGGACTAGATGTCGATCCACCTACTGGGACCGGAGGGCGGGGGGGTAAGATTTTACTATAAAAAAATAATAGAGAAAATTCTTTCAATCGTTGGCAGGACTCAAACCCAGTTATTTTGGCTGAGAGGCCGACACCTTGCCTCTGGACTACTGAGTCCCCTATACTTATACAGAAACAATTACAACACAATAGGATATCTATTATAAGTTGTACCCTCATTCATATACAGTCAGGTGATAAATGTCACTTTACTTTAAAAACACATTGAAAAGTTTGTTCTCATTATACCCATTAAAAACACATTGAAAAGTTCATTCTTATCCCATATGTACCATACACATTAAAACACATTGAAAAGTTTTTTCTCTTCCATACATCATGTCATTAAAACGCACTGAATGAAAAATTCATTCTCATTCTATGCATACATTAAAAACACATTGAAATGTTCATTCTCATCCCACATGTACACATTAAAACACATCAAACAGGTCATTCTTATCCCATACATACATAAATATTAAAAACATTTTAAAAAGTTCATTCTTGTATTCATCTCATGCATATACATGTATATCAAAAACTATCTCACCACTTTGTACTTGAGTTAATATTTATGTGGGCAAAGATAAAACTAAACTAAAACTCAACCGGGTTGAAATTCTTCTCCCCCACCGTTATCATCAACATCTAATTACAATGCAGAAGTAATTACATGTGTACTACTATTGAAGACTTTTCCGCATTGATGGACATCAAATTAAAATAAAATTGAGAGTAGAGCTACATGTATATGACAAGATCGTGTACGTATTTAAAAGCAAGTTTGCAATATTTGAATGTTCCAGCCCTCCCTTCCTCCCGGCCAACAATATAAGAAAAAGACAGAGTTTGTTCAACATGCAAAAATCTAACAAACAAACAGCCGCTTGCAAAGGCCTGCAATCTGTACTTGAAGTTGCTTGTCAAGATGACGCAATTAAGTATCTTATATTCCAGAACTTTCTAACTTGAAAGTGTTGCATAACAGTAACACATACATTAACTACTCAAAAAGTCATTTTATATTAAAATTTCTTTTTTGATTAGGGTAATTTGCTCTTACCAAGACATCAGTTATGTCAAGATTTTTAAATTTTAATTTGATTTACCCACATCCACAACTAAAGTGATCTCTGGGTTTTTAGTAGGACTTTTAATTTTGCCCGGACTGTCTTGTAAACAGCACAGGGTGTAGTGATCTGCACATATGGGATTGGGACCTCCTTTTTATCGTCTGTCTCCGATGGGACTAAGTGTCGATCCACCTATCTGGACCAGGGGGGGGGGGAGAGAGGGAGGGGGCGGTAGATTTTGCTATAAAAAAGACAGAAAATTTGTCAAACATTGGCGGGGCTGTAACCCACTTGCCGACACCTTGCCTCTGGACTTCCGAGTGCCCTCTGTGATAAGAAATGTAGCTGTGGCTTTACAACTAATACAACCTTAATTCATGTCAGATTCCTTGTATTTCATTGATACATGTAGCTGTGACTTTACAACCTTAATTCATGTCAGATTCCTTGCATTTCATTGATACATGTAGCTGTGGCTTTACAACCTTAATTCATGTCAGATTCCTTGCATTTCATTGATACATGTAGCTGTGCTTTACAACTTTACAACCTTAATTCATGTCAGATTCCTTGTATTTCATTGATAAATGTAGCTGTGACTTTACAACCTTAATTCATGTCAGATTCCTTGTATTTCATTCTGTGATAAATGTAGCTGTGGCTTTACAACCTTAATTCATGTCAGATTTCTTGTATTTCATTGATAAATGTAGCTGTGGCTTTACAACCTTAATTCATGTCAGATTCCTTGTATTTCATTGATAAATGTAGCTGTGGCTTTACAACCTTAATTCATTCCAGATTCCTTGTATTTCATTGATAAATGTAGCTGTGACTTTACAACCTTAATTCATTCCAGATTCCTTGTATTTCATTGATAAATGTAGCTGTGGCTTTACAACCTTAATTCATGTCAGATTCCTTGTATTTCATTCTGTGATAAGAAATGTAGCTGTGGCTTTACAACCTTAATTCATGTCAGATTCTTTGTATTTCATTCTGTGATAAGAAATGTAGCTGTGGCTTTACAACCTTAATTCATGCCAGATTCCTTGTATTTCATTCTGTGATAAGAAATGTAGCTGTGGCTTTACAACCTTAATTCATGCCAGATTTCTTGTATTTCATTCTGTGATCAAGATTTCTTGTAATTGATAGCTGTGGCTCTACAACCTTAATTCATGCCAGATTTCTTGTATTTCATTGATAAATGTAGCTGTGGCTTTACAACCTTAATTCTTAATTCATGCCAGATTTCTTGTATTTCATTGATAAATGTAGCTGTGGCTTTACAACCTTACTTCATGTCAGATTCCTTGTATTTCATTGATAAATGTAGCTGTGGCTTTACAACCTTAATTCATGCCAGATTCCTTGTATTTCATTGATAAATGTAGTTGTGGCTTTACAACCTTAATTCATGCCAGATTCCTTGTATTTCATTGATAAATGCAGCTGTGGCTTTACAACCTTAATTCATGCCAGATTCCTTGTATTTCATTGATAAATGCAGCTGTGGCTCTACAACCTTAATTCACTGAAGAGATGCAAGCGGATTGACCAAACAATCAAAACACCGTAAAACAATACCAACAATCATGTCAACGACAACAAAAACGACAAGATTATGTACCAATACTAGTAATAAAGATAACATTACATGTACAAGAAAACGGAACAGAAAAACAAAAATCAAAGCAAGAAGAAATGTTTATGGAAATGGTTTAATTAAATAACATCATTTGTTTTTAAAAGTTCAAAATCATTTATCATTAGAAAAAAGTTACTACACATCCTTTTTCATACAGAACTCAAATTTTGCACACAGAAATAAAAAAAATGCAACAACATATAAATTAAAACACGAATATGAAATGAATTAGAGTTTTACTGTTATGCAAAAAGAAATTTTGTCTTTCTGTCTCCCACTCTCCCTTTCTTTTTATCTCTCTCTCTCTCCTCCTTCTCTTTGAAAACTATAGAAGTGAATTTTTTCAATAGTCTATTTGATTCATAAAGGATGATAAGGATGCTTTACATAAACAAAGAAATCAAGACGAATTTAGTCATAAAAATATATTTTGCAACGGAATCAAACTAAGAAGTGTCGGTTAAGGGCGTTAATCATTGTTAATTGTAATGTAACTCCTCAGATCTGCTGATTCGGCTCAATAAGATTGACCCGCCCACTTGACTAACGTAACTTAGTAGACGAAAGACACCAACCTATTCATGAGGCCAACCAGCATTATGCTTTATGGGAATGTTACTCAGTGTTACGTATTTCTCACCCGATTGACCATTGCGGTGGATGGTCAGCTCATTTGGTAACCGAGACACACATCAGGCAGTTCATTTGGTAATCGAGACATAGATACGGCAGTTCATTTGATAATCGAGCAGATATGGCAGTTCGTTTGGTAACGAGGCTTGTCTAAATGCAGATACGGCACTCTTTGAAATTTAAATTGCTCTTGTTTGTCTTGTTTTTCGGGGTTCTTTTTATTTTGCTGACATGGGTAGATTAATTAGGGCACAAAATATTGAAAAATGTCAAAATTTTGAAGTATAATTTTCCTTTGATAACGCAGCGGAGCTTCCAGTTTTGCGTGAATCAGAACAAGGATAATAATCACCTGAACAGGACGCTGGTCTGATGCAGGTATTTACTCCCCAACTCCAAAGCTAGTGCTTGCACCCATTTGCACCTGGGTCGAGTGGGGAAACTATGTGCTGTTCAGTGTCTTTCCCAAGGAACTCAATGTCAGACAGCATTGCTATGACCATGATTAGAACCCAGGACCTTATGATCCCCCAAAGTTTGGCAACTTAACCACCACTAGGCCACCAATGCCACACAAACACAGATCCATGAAATGACCGTACAAACCAAGTAAGTAGCATACTTTGAACAACTGATCAATCTTGATGCACCTGGGTTTTTTGCTTTTTTAACATTATGAAGCCCCTATGCTTCGTCCATTCAGGATTCCATGTCACAAGAACTAAATAGAAACCTGTATAGCAACCATATGAACAATCCGTGTCTCCTTAGTTTTAGACATTTGCATGTCATGCATGTCTGTGAAAATAGATTAAAAAGCGCAGCATCATTTCCATTGATTTTCTCAAAACATCCAAAATTGGACTTACACGGTTTGCGACTTTCACCGCTGATAAGATGAATTATCTTAGCAGATAGATTTGTCTCAATCTTTTCGAATTGAAAGACAGACTAAGTGCTTGAACTAGTCCCAAATTGCGCACTGATCCGGAAAATTCAGAAAACATTGATAATTTGACTTAAATCAAATCTAACAATTGTTAGTCTTTCTGGCTAAATGAGATGGTGGTCTAATGGCATCTCTATACTTTCATCCCAATCTCTGGGCCTTTGCATTAATTTAGGGTTCCTTTTAAAAAGAAAAACACAATTAACCCTTATATATATACAGTTTTTACGGTAAATACAAACTTACATACACTCAAAACCAAAAACAAATGTAATAAATATGGGTTTTTTTACGCACTGGTTCGCAGTTATGTTAGCATAACTGCACAAAAATATCTAACTTATATGAGTTTCTATTCACTCATGTATGAGTCATAATATCTAATATGCACTACTAAGAAAAAACATTTGTTATAAGTCCATAGACGAAACCTGATTAAGACATCCCTTGAAAGAGTTGAGTCTCACGTCAATTTCCCGTCCTCAAGCTCATCCTCGCCATAGAGTTCCTTGTAGCAGAATGGTGACATGCACAAACGTATGCAGGAGGTGTGTTTGACACCCCATAGTCCTTGACAGTTGGAATCCATTTCACAGTGCTGACGAACTGACTTATACTTTTTGTCATCCCGCTTCTTGCGGTATGTGTATCGCTTGTACAAATATTCCTTGCGACAAACAATGAGACTAATCATCATAGTCACGAGGACAAGGCAAAGCAGAAGTCGAGACGACAGTGTCATGGTTCAAATCCCCTTCTTGGTCTTTCCCATTGAACAAAGCTGAGGGGGAAAAAATGAACATTATGAATGAATGCCAAAGTTAAACCCAATTTCATGAAATATTTCAGATAAGATAAGATAGGAATTTTATTTATATCCAATAGGAAATTACATGTGAATCGCAAGCTAGGGCTTAAAATATATTCAATTAAAAAACAGTTAGAAGACAAATAATAAAAAATTTCCTTGAAAGAAACAATGTAATGTAGAGCAAAATTTAAAAGTTTTTACAATACACCAATATGTGCAGTGAGTAGCTGGAAACATATCTGCAGAATTTGATGTAGATATAGGAGTAAGACAGGGTTGTATCCTAAGTCCTCTTTTGTTTATCACATTTATGGATTCAGTCGCAAAGACATCCTCAAAAATGAAGAAAATGAATGTAGGTATGTGGAAGCTCAAAACAAGTAAATGTATCAATGCTTTCATTTGTCAATGATTTAGTTCTGTTTGGAAAATCAGAAAGTAACCTTCAGTCAAATATCAACATTATGAACAATGAACTAAATAAAAGAGGAATGAGACTAAATGCAAAGAAAACCAAAACAATGCTAGTAACTAGGGAAGCTAAAACACAAAATCTTAAATTGGGCAGGGAAAACTTAGAACAAGTTCAAAGCTACAATTACCTAGGAGTAATGATTAATTCAGAGGAAAACTATGAGAAGAAATCAGCCAGAGAATCAAAAAGGCAAGTGCAATATATAACCATCTAGGAAAGGTATTTGTAGGTAAGCAAGAATTGTCAACAAAAACCAAAATGGTAGTATACAATACAGTTTATTGTCCTACTCTCCTCTATGGCAGTGAATCCTGGACCTTAGACAGTAGAGAATGCAGTAGAGTACAGGCAGCTGAAATGAAATATCTAAGAAGAGTAGTAGGAAAACTAAGAGACAAAATCAGAAACACAACAATAAGAGATCAAACCGAAGCACATTGCATAAAAACTAAGATAGAAACAAATCAATTGAGATGGTTTGGGCATGTAAACAGAATGAATGACAATAGAATAGCCAAATCAGTATACAAAAGGCAGACCTTGGAGAAAGTGGGAAGAAGATATAAAAGAGGCATTGAAGCATAGAAATTTAACTTTTTTGGAAGGAAACAGAATATGCCAGGACAGGGCATCCTGGAGAAAGATAATCTCAGGCATCTGAACCCATACACTGAAAGGTAAAATGGGAACTGATAAAGACAGAAAGAAAACTTTACATTCAATCGAATATTAGATAAAGCATTGAATAATCTTCATACAGTCAATTGACAAAACTAAAAGCAATCAAAGATTGGATCAACACATATAATTAAAAAGTACTTCACACTCAAATCAAATTGCAATTAAATTGTCATACAACAAGAAGACTTTATTAGTTCATTGGAATAGAGAACATGGTTAAGAAAAAGGCATTTTAATCAATAAATTCTCATAGCTGTTGATAAAAACGATTGAAGATATCTCTAATTCATAGCACATTTTTACGATCAAACCCTGTTATACTGCCTTCTACTCGCTTTAAACCGCTAGCTTTTCTCCTTTAAATGGATCATTTTCTCCTTTAAATGGATCAGAAAGTATCGAAAAACAATGAAAACATCCGCCAATATTTGGTATTAAAGTTCCTTAATAATTACAATTACAATTCGCTATACTGCCACCGTGCATCACCAACCCCTTCCCCAAAGTGATGGAAGGCGGTAGAATCTAGTTTGGTTTGGTCAAAAACGCACCAGTGCCCTGTGTCATGTTTCATCCCTACATGCAGTTCACCTCTTTTTCTCTCACCCTGTATAATCATGGGCGATTATGGGCTAATGGAACCCGGAGAGATGTGTAGTGTGTTGTTAGGCCCAATACACTACTGCTTCTCTGCCTCATTGAAGTTTCCCGTCCACCATATAATATACAGTGATTTCATAACGAGATTTGAGTGTAGATATTAGATGGATAAACAGCTCACTTCATTGGCTTTTATATCTGATTTGGTTGAAAAATGTGTGGGAACTGTCTTTTTTTATTGTACAATGCCATTACATTTCTCTTTATATGAGGTGTTAAAAAATAGTGTTATATATACAATCAAAAACAATAACAAATTATTACTACTGTTTAACATTTTACCTCTGCTCTTCAAGCATCTATCAATCTTAGTTATATCGTTTTTCTGTTGTTCCTGTCCAACACTGTTGTCTGATAGAATAAAGTCAATAAAGTGTTATCAATATGACAGGACTTTAGTATTCTTAAAACAATCATACTTTTATTAACATTTTTCAAAATTGTATTATTTCATAAAAAAAATACTCCAAATAATTGTGATCCTTTACTTTCTCAACAACTTCATTTTTTATTTCAATAGTATCATGTGCTCATTGTTTTTCAACCTAAAATCATTAGATCTAATAGATTCTTTGTCTTTTCACACTTTACAGTAAGTTGCAAAAATAGAGAATTAAAAATGTTCACATCATAGGGGAAAGTACTATTCTTTGAGGTGCTTTCAAGAGTATTTATTACAATGGTTGATGACATATTTAGAATGTACATTATTTTATAATTTTAAATAAAGTTATTAAGTATTTAGATCTAGATCTAGATCTAGATTATATCTTGATCTAGAAAATACAATAAATGTGATCCATCCAAGCATCTTTATTTCTCAACTGTGTGAGCTCAAATTATCTGTAAAGGTTACAAATATATATAGACAGAATAGATATGTGTGTGTTTTGACACAGCACTCTAGATTTCCCATCCTTTTGACCTTGTGGCATTGCAAGATCGGGTATTACCGACATAAGCCTACTTATAAATAAACCATGTGACATTCAGCCAAATAGAAACGCCTACACAGCTGCCCCAGCTTGGCGAAGATCTATTTTACCTCTGAAAAGGTGCCGCAGCACTATTAAAATTGAGATCATGATAATTATTAATTATCATAAAAATCACTTAGAATCTAATATTGGAAAATGGAAGGAGACAGTGAGAGAAAAAGAAAGGAAGGGGAAGTCTTATTCACGTGTGCATACAAGGG
>JAXRKP010000458.1:255000-257500 GCA_037039925.1 Doris montereyensis
CTAGGGGTGTCGATACACCTAAACCTGTATACTATACACATGTACGTTCTTCTAAAGGTATACATTAGTATTATATTTCCAGTGGAGTTATAGATTTTACTGAAAAGAACTTCGAGAACATTTATTTGATTTCGTATGGGCTAGAAATGCCTGGACTGCCCTATAAACAACAGCCCATGGATCTTTAACGCAGTTTTGTGAGCTGCACACGGAATCTCCGTTTTTTTTCGCTCTGTGCACTGAATAAACTGAAGAATTAGATAGCACCTCTTTTATTGTACTGAAACGGTGAACTTTTTTCAAAGCACCGGTGTATGGGTTTAACAGTGATTCGAGTCTATCCCGTTTAAGATCACAAATCAAAAATTGTCACATCGTCCATGAAAACACCAATCCACTTTGCTAAGCCGAAAGGGGAAAATACTAGAAATCTTTTCTCCCATTCGCAATTTGTCAACCGTTTGGTTGGGGTATTAGGTAAAAATCTAGGCTCAAAGCGGGGCGATTAAAAATTCAATTAAATCAAATCCTATCAATTTATTCGGGGGTGGGGTGGAGCATTTGAATCAGCGCCACACACACACACACATAATAAATCCATAAAAACACGTATACACGTGTACACCCATACATACATACATACATACATACATACATACATACATACATACATACATACATACATACATACATACATACATACATGCACATACATACATACATACATACATACATACATACATACATACATACATACATGCATGCGTACATACATACATACATGCATGCATGCATGCGTACATACATACATACATGCATGCATGCATACATACATACATACATACATACATACATACATACATACATACATACATACATACATACATACATACATACATACATACATACATACATACATACATACATACATACAACATACATACATGCATGCATGCATATACATACATACATACATGCATACATACATGCATACATACATACATACATACATACATACATACATGCATACATACATACATACATACATAAATACATACATACACATACATACATACATACATACATACATACACATACATACATACATACATACATACATACATGCATGCATGCATACATACATACATAAATGCATACATACATGCATACATACATACATACATATAATATACTTACATACATACATACATACCTACATACATGCATACATACATACATACATACATACGTATATATACATTCAAATTATGCATGAATATATACATATTACACAAATCCGCGCATATGCACGCATACATGTATCATTATCTAGAATGTAAACGTATGCACAAATACACGCACACATGTATCATTAACCTAGATGTAAACATTAAATTTTACATGTATCATTATCTAGATGTAAACATGCATGTGCACACATGTATCATTATCTAGATGTAAACATGCATGCACCAATACACGCACACATGTATCATTATCTAGATATAAACATGTATGCACCAACACACACACACATGGATATAAACATGTATGCAAATACACGTATCATTATTAGATATATATGCACCAATAAACACATGTATCTTTATCAGATATAAACATGCATGCACAAATACCCATGCAACATCAAAAGCTGTTAAATAGCCCTCAAAATCTGAGAATACTTGCTTCTAGAACGTACGTTCCAAAAAACTTTGTACCTGAAGTTTTGGTGTTGTCATTGAATGAATGCAAACCATTAACTATGAGAAACATTAACAAAAGAAGGACAATTGACCATTAACAAATTTTTTTTTAAAATTGACCATTAACAAATTGTGTGCCTAAAGAAATAACAAAGCCAAAAAAACAAAACTGTGATTTCTGGGAATTGACCATTAACAAATTGTGTGCCTAACGTTTTGGTGTTGTGCAGATTGACCATTAACAAATTGTGTGCCTAACAATGCATTCGCCCCATTAACGGCTTAACGTTTTTGGTGTTGTGCGCTAACACATTGTGTCGTTTGTGGGCAGATGTTCATCCGATGTTTTAATAATAATATTTTCTTCCATGACTTCAAAGTGATCGGTTCTGCTCACGTAGATGTTTTGTTTGCTTTTCCTGTCTTTGATAGGGACCTAAACAGTACTTCATAATAATATAGTAATGAAATAATAATAAATAGTTCACGATATATATATATATATCAAGCTAAATGATAGTATTAGCTCTAGATCTAGAGATTAAGATTAAGATCTTTTGTTTGATGATGTTTCAATCAATATATTTATACGTTACGTATACATATCTGCAAATAGAATCTAGAGCTAGATCTAGAGCATAGTATTTGTGCTAAATCCGTTTAGAGCCATACTGTTAGATCTAGAACTAATTAAGAACATTGACATTTTAAAACTAAAATAATATCTACGGATTTGAAACTGGGTCATTTTGTCGATTCAGCGTATCAGAAGAAAAAAACAGACAGGAGGAGAA
>JAXRKP010000458.1:265000-280000 GCA_037039925.1 Doris montereyensis
GAGAGCGTCATCAGTTCTGACTCCACTCGGAAGAAAATCGCCAGCAGGAAAAAGTCACATGAACAATTTAAAAATCAAAGAAATGGCAGGAGGTAACCACGATCGTCTAGAGAGCCCCTCTCCTTTTGAATCAAAGGCCAAAGGGGTGTCTCCCTTTTCAACCGAGGTGTTTGCTATGACAGGCAAAGGAAGACATCTTGGTAACAAGAGATTGGAAAAACCGTCAGCGAAACGAGATGGGAAAACAAGTGGAACTAAAAGACTGCTAGTCAGCACAAAATCAAATGAAGAAGTGCAATCACTCGTTCAGAGGAAATCACAACACCACAGCAAATATATACCTATTTGAGGTCACCGCTGTTGAAGAAACATCGCGAGGAAAGGATTAATTAAGCCGTAACAGATAACAAACTGAAATGCAAACTTTTGTGTTTGAAATAAATTATGTCAATATACCATTTCCTCGATTACAACAAGAATTTCATGTCATCTATTCTAAGGATAATATATTATTAAATGAGCCGTATTATTTTGAACAATAAGATTATTGTTTGTGATATTGATCTTGATCGATTAAAATTATTTATCAAAATATAAAAAAACAAATCACTTCCCTTTATTTATGTCGATAATGATAAACTGTTTCGTGTCTCCAAAGTAATTCTTGAGAAATTCAGTTAGAAAGACTGTAAAGTTACAGGCAATGTTCCCTCTAATCATTTCTACTCTGTGTGTGTGCAAATATTTTAAGTGTTGTGCAAAATCGAATGTAAAAGTCCCAGTTGTTTGCACTGTGTGTATGGGAATGAATGTTAGACAAGAAAACTTTCTTTTTTTTTCTTCGTGTGCGCAGACATTTCTCAACTGTGCACACCTTTTCTCCCTAGTGTACGCGCGATCATGCACACAGTGTATATAGAACATTGCTTACAGTTTAGATTCTACTTCCTCATAACAATCAGACAATAACCTCCTTCGCTTAAAAGGGAACTCGGCACTTCAGAGGCAAGGTGTCAGCCTCTCTCAACCAAAAGGCAGTGGGTTCGACCGCCGTCAACGGTTGACAAATTTTGTCGATTTTTTCGAGCAAAATCCCCCCCCCCCCCCCTGGTACAGGCAGGTGTATCGACACGTAGTCCCATCAGAGACGGACGATAAAAAGGAGGTTCCCGTGTGCAGATCACAACACTCTGTGCACGTTAAAGATCCCTTGGCTGTTTACAGGGTAGTCCGGGAAAAATTAAATATCCTTACAAAAATTCCGAGATCATCTTAGCTGTGGATGTGGGTAAATAAAATAAAATCAAATTGAAATGTTAGTTCGTGACGTCATCTCGATAAAAACATTGCCATAATCAATGGTCCGATAATTTGAAACAATGTATCTTATCTTGTTGGTGTTTAATGAAACAATAGAAGTTATCATGTTGGTCTTTATTGAAACAATAAACGTTATCATGTTGGTGTTTATTGAAACAATAGACGTTATCAGATTGATGTTTATTGAAACAATAGATGTTATCAGATTGATGTTTATTGAAACAATAGACGTTATCAGATTGATGTTTATTGAAACAATAGACGTTATCATGTTGGTGTTTATTGAAACAATAGATGTTATCAGATTGATGTTTATTGAAACAATGGACGTTATCAGATTGATGTTTATTGAAACAATGGACGTTATCAGATTGATGTTTATTGAAACAATGGACGTTATTAGATTGATGTTTATTGAAACAATGGAAGTTATTAGGTTGGTGTTTATTGAAACAATGGACGTTATCAGATTGATGTTTATTGAAACAATAGACGTTCTCAGATTGATGTTTATTGAAACAATAGACGTTATCAGATTGATGTTTATTGAAACAATGGATGTTATCAGATTGATGTTTATTGAAACAATGGACGTTATATTGATGTTTATTGAAGCAATAAATGTTATCAGGTTGGTGTTTATTGTTGAAACAATGGAAGTTATCAGGTTGGTGTTTATTGAAACAATAGACGTTATCGGTTGGTGTTTATTGAAACAATGAAGTTATCAGATTGATTAGTGGACGTTATTGTTGATGTTTATTGAAACAATGAACGTTATCAGATTGATTGAAACAGTGGACGTTATCATGTTGATGTTTATTGAAACAATGACGTTATCGTTATTCAGATTGTTTATTGAAACAGTTATGATTGATTGAAACAGTGGTTATCATGTTGGTGTTTATTGAAACAATGAACGTTATCATGTTGATGTTTATTGAAACAGTGGACGTTATCATGTTGATGTTTATTGAAACAGTGGACGTTATCATGTTGATGTTTATTGAAACAATGAACGTTATCAGATTGATTGAAACAGTGGACGTTATCATGTTGATGTTTATTGAAACAATGAACGTTATCAGATTGATTGAAACAGTGGACGTTATCATGTTGATGTTTATTGAAACAATGAACGTTATCAGATTGATTGAAACAGTGGACGTTATCATGTTGATGTTTATTGAAACAATGAACGTTATCAGATTGATTGAAACAGTGGACGTTATCATGTTGATGTTTATTGAAACAATGAACGTTATCAGATTGATTGAAACAGTGGACGTTATCATGTTGATGTTTATTGAAACAATGAACGTTATCAGATTGATTGAAACAGTGGACGTTATCATGTTGATGTTTATTGAAACAATGAACGTTATCAGATTGATTGAAACAGTGGACGTTATCATGTTGATGTTTATTGAAACAATGAACGTTATCAGATTGATTGAAACAGTGGACGTTATCATGTTGATGTTTATTGAAACAATGAACGTTATCAGATTGATTGAAACAGTGGACGTTATCATGTTGATGTTTATTGAAACAATGAACGTTATCAGATTGATTGAAACAGTGGACGTTATCATGTTGATGTTTATTGAAACAATGAACGTTATCAGATTGATTGAAACAGTGGACGTTATCATGTTGATGTTTATTGAAACAATGAACGTTATCAGATTGATTGAAACAGTGGACGTTATCGTGTTGGTGTTTATTGAAACAATGAACGTTATCAGATTTGTTTATTGAAACAGTGGACGTTATCATGTTGATGTTTATTGAAACAATGAACGTTATCAGATTGATTGAAACAGTGGACGTTATCATGTTGATGTTTATTGAAACAATGAACGTTATCAGATTGATTGAAACAGTGGACGTTATCATGTTGATGTTTATTGAAACAATGAACGTTATCAGATTGATTGAAACAGTGGACGTTATCATGTTGATGTTTATTGAAACAATGAACGTTATCAGATTGATGTTTATTGAAACAATGGACGTTATCATGTCGATGTTTATTGAAACAATGAATGTTATCGTATTGGTGTTTATTGAAACAATGGACGTTATATTGATGTTTATTGAAAAGAATAGATGTTATCAGGTTAATGAAACAATGGACGTTATCGTATTGGTGTTTATTGAAATAATTGATGTTATCGTATTGGTGTTTATTGAAACACTGGATATTATCGTATTGGTGTTTATTGAAACAATGGATGTTATCGTATTCGTGTTTATAGAAACAATGGCGTTATCGTATTGCTGTTTATTGAAACAATCAATGTTATCATTATTGGTGTTTATTGAAACAATGGACGTTATCGTATTTGTGTTTATTGAAACAATGGATGTTATCATTATTGGTGTTTATAGAAACAATGGACGTTTTCGTATTGGTGTTTATGAAACAATCAACGTTATCATTATGGCGTAATTGAAACAATGGACGTTATCGTATTGGTGTTTATTGAAACAATCAACGTTATCATTATGGGCGTAATTGAAACAATGGGCGTTATCATATTGGTGTTTATTGAAATAATGGATGTTATCAGGTTGGTGTATATTGAAATAATGGACCTTATCGTATTGGTGTTTATTGAAACAATCAACGTTATCATATTGGTGGTAATTGATACAATGGAAGTTATCAGGTTGGTGTTTATTGAAACAATGGACATTATCGTATTGATGTTTATTGAAACACTGGATGCTATCGTATTGGTGTTTATTGAAACAATGGACGTTATCATATTGGTGTTTATTGAAACAATGGAAGTTATCAGGTTGATGTTTATTGAAACAATAGACGTTATCATGATTGATGTTTATTGAAACAATAGATGTTATCGTATTGGTATTTATTAAAACAATGCACGTTATCATGTTGATGTTTATTGAAACAATAGACGTTATCAGATTGATGTTTATTGAAACAATGGACGTTATCATGTTGATGTTTATTGAAACAATAGATGTTATCATGATTGATGTTTATTGAAACAATAGACGTTATCATGTTGATGTTTATTGAAACAATAGACGTTATCAGATTGATGTTTATTGAAACAATAGATGTTATCAGATTGATGTTTATTGAAACAATGGACGTTATCATGTTGATGTTTATTGAAACAATTGATGCTATCGTATTGGTGTTTATTGAAACAATGGACGTTATCAGATTGATGTTTATTGAAACAATGGACGTTATCAGATTGATGTTTAGTGAAAAATGGACGTTATCATGTTGATGTTGATTGAAACAATGGATGCTATCGTATTGGTGTTTATTGAAACAATGGACGTTATCAGATTGATGTTTATTGAAACAATAGCCGTTATCATGTTGATGTTTATTGAAACAATGGATGCTATCGTATTGGTGTTTATTGAAAGAATAGATGTTATCAGATTGATGTTTATTGAAACAATGGACGTTATCATGTTGATGTTTATTGAAACAATGGATGCTATCGTATTGGTGTTTATTGAAACAATGGACGTTATCGGATTGATGTTTATTGAAACAATGGACGTTATCAGATTGATGTTTATTGAAACAATGGACGTTATCGTATTGGTGTTTATTGAAACAATAGATTTTATCATGTTGCTGTTTATTGAAACAATGGACGTTATCAGATTGGTGTTTATTGAAACAACGGACGTTATCAGATTGATGTTTATTGAAACAATGGATGTTATCAGATTGATGTTCATTGAAACAATGGACGTTATCAGATTGATGTTTATTGAAACAATGGACGTTATCAGATTGATGTTTATTGAAACAATGGATGTTATCAGATTGATGTTCATTGAAACAATGGATGTTATCAGATTGATGTTCATTGAAACAATGGACGTTCTCAGATTGATGTTTATTGAAACAATAGACGTTACAGATTGATGTTTCTTGAAACAATGGACGTTATCAGATTGATGTTTACTGAAACAATGGATGTTATCATGTTGATGTTTATTGAAACAATGGATGTTATCACAATGTGTATTGAAACAATAGACGTTATTGTACTGATGTTTATTGAAACAATGGACGTTATGAGATTGATGTTTATTGAAACAATGGACGTTATGAGATTGATGTTTATTGAAACAATGGACGTTATGAGATTGATGTTTATTGAAACAATGGACGTTATGAGATTGATGTTTATTGAAACAATGGACGTTATGAGATTGATGTTTATTGAAATAATGGATGTGATCGTATTGGTGTTTATTGAAACAATGGATGTTATCGTATTTGTGTTTATTGAAACAATGGATGTTAGCGTATTGGTGTTTATTGAAACAATGGACGTCATGAAATTGATGTTTATTGAAACAATGGACGTTATGAGATTGGTGTTTATTGAAACAATGGACTTAATCTTATTGATGTTTATTGAAACAATAGAAGTTATCATATTGATGTTTATTGAAACAATAGAAGTTATCATATTGATGTTTATTGAAACAACAGAAGTTATCAGATTGATGTTTATTGAAACAACAGAAGTTATCATATTGGTGTTTATTGAAACAATAGACGTTATTGCATTGCTTTTTATTGAAATAATAAACGTTATCGAAAATAGTGTTTATTGACGCTATAGACGTTATCAGATTGGTGTTTATTTAAACAATAGACGTTATCAGATTGGTGTTTGTTGAAGCAATAGACGTTATCAGATTGGTGTTTGTTGAAACAATAGACGTTATCGGATTGGTGTTTATTGAAACAATAGACGTTATCAGATTGGTGTTTGTTTAAACAATAGACGTTATCAGATTGGTGTTTATTTAAACAATAGACGTTATCAGATTGGTGTTTGTTGAAACAATAGACGTTATCAGATTGGTGTTTGTTGAAACAATAGACGTTATCGGATTGGTGTTTATTGAAACAATAGACGTTATCAGATTGGTGTTTATTTAAACAATAGACGTTATCAGATTGGTGTTCATTTAAACAATAGACGTTATCAGATTGGTGTTTGTTTAAACAATATACATTTTCAGATTGGTGTTTGTTGAAACAATAGACGTTATCGGATTGGTGTTTATTGAAACAATAGACGTTATCAAATTGATGCTCATTGAAACAATAGACGTTATCGTATTGGTGTGTGTTGAAACAATAGACGTTATCAGATTAATGCTCATTGAAACAATAGACGTTATCAGATTAATGCTCATTGAAACAATAGACGTTAGCAGATTAATGCTCATTGAAACAATAGACGTTATCAGATTAATGCTCATTGAAAGAATAGACGTTAGCAGATTAATGCTCATTGAAACAATAGACGTTATCAGATTAATACTCATTGAAAGAATAGACGTTAGCAGATTAATGCTCATTGAAACAATAGACGTTAGCAGATTAATGCTCATTGAAACAATAGACGTTAGCAGATTAATGCTCATTGAAACAATAGATGTTATCATATTAATGCTTATTGAAAGAATAGACGTTATTGTATTGGTGTGTGTTGAAACAATAGACTTTCTTTCTTTCTTTATCAGTTCCCATTCTACCTTTCGGAGTATGGGTTTTAGATGCCCGAAATGATGTTTCTTCAGGCTGCCCTGTCCTGGCAGTTTCTGCTTCCTTCCGTGAAAGTTAAATTTCTTTGCGTTAATGCCTCTTTTATATCTTCTTCCCACTTCCTCCGAGGTCTGCCTTTTGGTCTTTTACCTTGAGTTTTAGCACTGTATACTGATTTAGCTATTCTATTGTCATTCATTCTGTTAACATGCCCAAACCATCTCAGTTGATTCATTTCTATCTTAGTTTTTATGCTATCTGCTTTGGTTTGATCTCGTATTGTTGCGTTTTTGATTTTGTCTCTTTTAGTTTTCCCTACTTCTCTTTTTAGATATTTCATTTCGGCTGCCTGCACTCTACTGTATTTCCTACTGTCTAAGGTCCAGGTTTCCCTGCCATAGAGGAGAGTAGGACAATAAACTGTGTTGTATATTGTCACTTTAGTTTTTGTTGACAATTTTTGTTTACCTACAAATGCCTTTCCTAGATGGTTATATATTGCACTTGCCTTTTTGATTCTCTGGCTGATTTCTTCTCTTAGTTCTCCCTCTGAGTTTATCATTACTCCTAAATAATTGTAGCTTTGAACTTGTTCTAAATTCTCCTGCCTAATTCAAGATATTGTGTTTTAGTTTCCCTAGTTACTGGCATTGTCTTGGCTTTCTTTGCATTTACTCTCATTCCTCTTTTATTTAATTCATTATTCATTATGTTGATATTTGACTGGAGGTCCCGTTCCGATTTTCCAAACAGAACTAAATCATTAGCAAATGAAAGCGTTGATACATTTACTGGTTTGAGCTTCCACATACCCACGTTCATTTTCTTCATGTTTGAGGATGTTTTTGCGACTGAATCCATAAATGTGATAAACAAAAGAGGACTTAGGATACAACCCTGTCTTACTCCTATATCTACATCAAATTCCTCAAATACATTTCCAGCTACTCTCACTGCACATGTTGGATTATTGTAAAAACTTTTAATGTCTTCTATTAAATTTTGCTCTACGTTGTGTTCTTTTAAGGAATGTCATAGTTCGTCCCTCCTCACAGTATCAAATGCCTTTTCTAAGTCAATAAACCACAGGTGCAAGTCAATGTTTCTCTCAAGGAATGTTTCTATTATTTGTCTAATTGTAAATATGCGATCTTGTACACTTCTTCCTGGTCTAAATCCACTCTGGTGTTTTTCAATCTGATCCTCTACTCTTTTCCTTAGTCTCATTTCAAGAATCCTGGCATACACTTTTCCTGGTACGCGAAGTAGTGATATCTCTCTATAGTTTGAGCATTCCATAGTTGATCCTTTCTTGTGTATTGGTATTACCGTTCCCTTTTTCCAATCGTCTGGCGCCTGTTTGGACTTCCATGCTTGTTGACATATTGCATGTAGTAGTTTGTCTGCCTCTCTCCCTTGGTTTTTAATCATTTCTGGATAAACTTGATCTGCTCCTGGGGCTTTTCCTAATTTCACTTTTCTTATTGGTGTTTGAAGTTCTTCCATTGAGATATCTACGTCTTCAGCTGTCTCATCTCCATTACTTCTTACTCTTAATAATTGATCTGCACTCCTTGTTTCATATGTTCTGGAGGGATTAGGTAATTGTTGAAAATATTTTCTCCACGTTTTCATGATTTCACTGTCTCCTTTCATTATTTCTCCTTTGGCGTTCTTAGCTTGTCGTATTGAGCATGCTTTGGTATTTCTCATGCTCTTCATTGCTCCCCAGAACAGCTTTTGATTTCCTTGATAGCTTTCTTAAAGTCTTTGTCCGAACTCTTCCCACTGTTCCTGTTTTGCTTTCCTAACTTCCTCTTTGGCGATAGTTCTTTTACTCACGTAATCTATCCTATCCTCTGGTCTCTTTGTTTGCAAGTCTTTCTTCCAGGCATCTTTCTTTTCTTTTTTTATCTTAGTCTTGACATTCTCATTCCACCATACTGTTCTTTTCACACCTCCTTTAATTTGTTTCCTACCACAGACCTCTTCAGTGCAACTGAGGACTGTTTCTTTATATATTTGCCACTTTTCTTCTGTTGTACTTTCCTACAGATCCATCTGCCTTTCACAGATAGATCTTTTATCCTGGATTGGTACATCTGTTTTAATATTGGTTTATTTGGTTCTTCTATTTTGAGTTTAGTAGCTTTCTTCTCTTTCCTTTTCTGTTTGTTTTCTTCAGTTAATAATCTCAATTTGACTATCACTAGGTGATGGTCACTAAATATCTCAGCTCCTCTGCTTACTCTAGCATCGATTGTACTGTAGAAAAGGAGCTGCTAACTATTATGTAGGCTATGATTGGCTTTTCACATATGTCTTCATTTACCCTTGTATATTTGTGGATATCTTTATGAGGAAAAAAATGTGTTAACTATTTGCATGTTATTCTTTAGGCAAAAAACTATTAGTCTCTCTCCATTTGGAGAAGTTGTTGTCTCTCCTTCTTTACTATTACTCCTTCTGATGTTTCTACATTGTTGCCTACTCTAGCGTTAAATCTCCTAAAACTATTAATTCCTGTTTGGGTTTAAGTGTCTCTGCAGCTATTTATAAATCATTTTCGAAGATATCTTTTTCTTTTTCGTTTGGTCCATAAGCTATTAATAATTTAATTTCTCTTCCTTTTGATTTAATATTTACCTTTAATAGCCGTGGGCTTACACATTTCCAACTTTCTAGTAGCATTTCTTGCCTCTTATGCATTAGGAGGCCTACTCCTGCTCTAGCTCTATCTTTGAGATCTACTCCTGAGAAGATTTTCTATTCCGTGTCCTTTTTTTTGTTTTCTTTCTGTAATAGCCAAAATGTCTACTTTGAATTTTTCCATTTCTTCAGCTAATTCTAACTCTTTTCTATTAATTGCCCTAACATTCCATGTTCCAAAAATCACAGACGTTATCAGATTGATGCTCATTGAAAGAATAGACGTTACCGTATTGGTGTGTGTTAAAACAACAGACGTTATCGCATTGTTATTTATTGAAACAACAGACCTTATCAAATTGTTATTTATTGAAACAACAGACCTTATCACATTGCTATTTATTGAAACAATAGACCTTATCAGATTGGTGTTTACTGAAACAATACACATTATCGGATTCGTGTATATTAAAACAATAGACGGTATCAGATTGGTGTTTATTAAACAACAAAAGTTATCCGATTGGTGTTTATTAAAACAATAGACGGTATCAGATTGGTGTTTATTGAAACAATAGACGTTATCAGATTGATGCTCATGGAAACAATAAACGTTATCAGATTAATGCTCATTGAAACAATAGACGTTATCGGATTGGTGTTGATTGAAATAATAGACGTTATGGATTTGTGTTTATTGAAACAATAGACGTTATTGGATTGGGGTTCATTGAAACAATAGACGTTATTGGATTGGTGTTTATGAAAACAATAGACGTTATTGGATTGGTGTTTCTGAAAACAATAAACGTTATTGGATTGGTGTTCATTGAAACAATAGACGTTATTGGATTGGTGTTCATTGAAACAATAGACGATATTGATTGGTGTTCATTGAAACAATAGACGTTATTGGATTGATGTTTATGAAAACAATAGACGTTATTGGATTGGTGTTCATTGAAACAATAGATGTTATTGGATTGGTGTTCATTGAAACAATAGACGTTATTGGATTGGTGTTCATTGAAACAATATACGTTATTGGATTGGTGTTCATTGAAACAATAGACGTTATTGGATTGATGTTTATGAAAACAATAGACGTTATTGGATTGGTGTTCATTGAAACAATAGACCTTATTGGATTGGTGTTTATAAAAACAATAGACGCTATTGGACTGGTGTTGATTGAAACAATAGACGTTATTGGATTGATGTTTATGAAATAATAGACGTTATTGGATCGGTGTTCATTGAAACAAAAGACATTATTGGATTGGTGTTTATGAAAACAATAGACGTTATTGGATTGGTGTTCATGGAAGCAATATACTTTATTGGATTGGTGTTTATTGAAATAATAGACGTTATCAGGTCGGTGTTCATTAAAACAACAGACGTTATCTGTTTGGTGTTCATCGAAATAATAGACGTTATCTGTTTGGTGTTAATCGAAACAATAGACGTTATATGTTTGATGTTAATCGAAATAATAGACGTTATCTGTTCGGTGTTAATCGAAATAATAGAAGTTATCTGTTTGGTGTTAATCGAAATAATAGACGTTATCTGTTTGTTGTTAACAAAATAATAGACGTTATCTGTTTGGTGTTAATCGAAATAATAGACGTTATCTGTTTGGTGTTCATCGAAATAATAGACGTTATCTGTTTGGTGTTCATCGAAATAATAGACGTTATCTGTTTGGTGTTAATCGAAACAATAGACGTTATCAGATTGATGTTCATTGAAACAAAAGACGTTATCAGATTGATGTTCATTGAAATAATAGACGTTATTGGATTGGTGTTCATTGAAATAATAGACGTTATTCGATTGGTGTTCATTTAAACAATAGACGTTATCAGGTTGGTGGTCATTGAAACTATAGACGCTATTAGATTGGTGTTCATTTAAACAATAGACGTTATTGGATTGGTGTTCATTGAAACAATAGACGTTATCACGTTGGTGTTCATTGAAACTATAAACGTTATTGTATTGGTGTTCATTGAAACAATAGACGTTATTGGATTGGTGTTCATTGAAACAATAGACGTTATTGGATTGGTGTTCATTGAAACTATAAACGTTATTGGATTGATGTTCATTGAAACAATAGACGTTATTGGATTGGTGTTCATTGAAACAATAGACGTTATTGGAATGGTGATCATTGAAACAATGGACGTTATTGGATTGGTGTTCATTGAAACTATAGACGTTATTGGATTGGTGTTCATTTCAACTATAGACGTTATTGGATTGGTGTTCATTGAAACTATAAACGTTATTGGATTGGTGTTCATTGAAACTATATACGTTATTGGATTGGTGTTCATTGAAACAATTGACGTTATTGGATTGGTGTTCATTGAAACAATGGACGTTATCAGGTTCGTGTTCATTGAAATGATGGACGTGATCAGGTTGGTGTTCATTGAAAAGATGGACGTGATCAGGTTGGTGTTCATTGAAATGATGGACGTGATCAGGTTGGTGTTCATTGAAATAATGGACATTATCAGGTTGGTGTTCATTGAAAGGATGGACGTGATCAGGTTGGTGTTCATTGAAATGATAGACGTGATCAGGTTGGTGTTCATTGAAAAGATGGACGTGATCAGGTTTGTGTTCATTGAAAAGATGGACGTCATTAAGTTCGGTGTTCATTGAAAAGATTGACGTTATTATGTTTGGTGTTCATTGAAAAGATGGACGTTATTAGGTTTGGTGTTCATTGAAAAGATCGACATTATTAGGTTTGGTGTTCATTGAAAAGATGGACGTTATTAGGTTTGGTGTTCATTGAAAAGATGGACGTTATTAAGTTAGGTGTTCATTGAAAAAGATGGACGTTATTAAGTTAGGTGTTCATTGAAAAGATGGACGTTATTTAGTTAAGTGTTCATTGAAAAGATGGACGTTATTAAGTTAGGTGTTCATTGAAATGATGCACGTGATGAGGTTGCTGTTCATTGAAATGATGGACGTTATTAGGTTTGCTATTCATTGAAATGATGGACATTATTAGGTTTGCTGTTCATTGAAATGATGGACATTATTAGGTTTGGTGTTCATTGAAATGATGTACTTTATTAGGTTTGGTGTTTATTGAAAAGATGGACGTTATTAAGTTAGGTGTTTATTGAAAAGATGCACGTGATGAGGTTGCTGTTCATTGAAATGATGGACATTATTAGGTTTGCTGTTCATTGAAATGATGGACGTTATTAGGTTTGGTGTTCATTGAAAAGATTGGCGTTATCAGGTTTGGTGTTCATTGAAATGATGTACTTTATTAGGTTTGGTGTTCATTGAAATGATGTACTTTATGAGGTTGCTGTTCATTGAAATGATGGACATTATTAGGTTTGCTGTTCATTGAAATGATGGACGTTATTAGGTTTGGTGTTCATTGAAAAGATTGGCGTTATCAGGTTTGGTGTTCATTGAAATGATGTACTTTATTAGGTTTGGTGTTCATTGAAATGATGTACTTTATTAGGTTTGGTGTTCATTGAAATGATGTACTTTATTAGGTTTGGTATTCATTGAAATGATGTACTTTATTAGGTTTGCTGTTCATTGAAATGATGGACGTTATTAGGTTTGGTGTTCATTGAAAAGATTGGCGTTATCAGGTTTGGTGTTCATTGAAATGATGCATGTGATCAGGTAGGTGTTCATTGAAAAGATGCACGTTATCAGGTTGGTGTTCATTGAAAAGATGGACGTTATTAAGTTTGGTGTTCATTGAAAATATGGACGTTATTAAGTTTGGTGTTCATTGAAAAGATGGACGTTATTAAGTTTGGTGTTCATTGAAAAGATGGACGTTATTAAGTTTGGTGTTCATTGAAAAGATGGACGTTATTAAGTTTGGTGTTCATTGAAAAGATGGACGTTATTAAGTTTGGTGTTCATTGAAAAGATGGACGTTATTAAGTTAGGTGTTCATTGAAAAGATGGACGTTATTAAGTTAGGTGTTCATTGAAAAGATGGACGTTATCAGGTTGGTGTTCATTGAAAAGATGGACGTTATCAGGTTGGTGTTCATTGAAAAGATGGACGTTATCAGGTTGGTGTTCATTGAAAAGATGGACGTTATCAGGTTGGTGTTCATTGAAAAGATGGACGTTATCAGGTTGGTGTTCATTGAAAAGATGGACGTTATTAAGTTAGGTGTTCATTGAAAAGATGGACGTTATCAGGTTGGTGTTCATTGAAAAGATGGACGTTATCAGGTTGGTGTTCATTGAAAAGATGGACGTTATTAGGTTTGGTGTTCATTGAAAAGATGTACGTTATCAGGTTGGGGTTCATTGAAAAGATGGACGTTATCAGGTTGGTGTTCATTGAAAAGATGGACGTTATCAGGTTGGGGTTCATTGAAAAGATGTACGTTATCAGGTTGGTGTTCATTGAAAAGATGCACGTGATCAGGTTGGTGTTCAATGAAAGGATGGACGTTATTAGGTTTGGTGTTCATTGGAATAATGGACGTGATCAGGTTGGTGTTCAGTGAAATGATGGACATTATCAGGTTGCTGTTCATTGAAATGATGGACGTTATTAGGTTCGGTGTTCATTCAAATTATGGACGTTATTAGGTTCAGTGTTCATTAAAATTATGTACGTTATTAGGTTTGGTGTTTATTGAAATGATGTATTTTATTAGGTTTGGTGTTCATTGAAAAGATGGACGTTATCAGGTTGGTGTTTATTGAAATGATATACGTTATTAGGTTTGGTGTTTATGGAAATGATGTACGTTATTAGGTTTGGTGTTTATTGAAATGATGGACGTTATTAGGTTTGGTGTTTATTGAAATGATGTACGTTATTAGGTTTGGTGTTTATTGAAAAGATTGACGTGATCAGGTTGGTGTTTATTGAAATGATATACGTTATTAGGTTTGGTGTTTATGGAAATGATGTACGTTATTAGGTTTGGTGTTTATTGAAATGATGTACGTTATTAGGTTTGGTGTTTATTGAAATGATGGACGTTATTAGGTTTGGTGTTTATTGAAATGATGTACGTGATTAGGTTTGGTGTTTATTGAAATGATGTACGTAATCAGGTTGGTGTTCATTGAAATGATGGACGTGATCAGGTTGGTGTTCATTGAAAAGATGGACGTTATCAGGTTGGTGTTCATTGAAAAGATGGACGTTATCAGGTTGGTGTTCATTGAAATGATGGACGTTATCAGGTTGGTGTTCATTGAAAAGATGGACGTTATCAGGTTGGTGTTCATTGAAAAGATGGACGTTATCAGGTTGGCGTTCATTGAAAAGATGGACGTTATCAGGTTGGTGTTCATTGAAAAGATGGACGTTATCAGGTTGGTGTTCATTGAAATGATGGACGTAATCAGGTTGGGGTTCATTGAAAAGATGGACGTTATCAGGTTGGGGTTCATTGAAAAGATGGACGTTATCA